>JAHHUM010002767.1:0-126822 GCA_036173005.1 Crenichthys baileyi | reverse complement strand
TCGGGATGAGGCAACACCAGAGGCGAACAGCGGGGTTTAACCTTTATTTCTAATGCAAGTGGGACTGCCCCAGACTGGATCTGTTGGGGGGATCGAATGGACTGAGGAGGAGAGGACGGATTTGGGGTTTTCAGGGAGTTTTATGGAGAGGGGGCAGAGAAGGTTTGAGGTCAGCTTACTGTTGGAGGTGGATGATGGTTGTTGGGGGGAGGAGTCTTCCCCACAGAGGCTGATTTGGCAGGAGGAGTGGCTAGGGGTTCACATGTTGACTTCTCTGTTCTCTCTATGTGATCCTTGACTGGTGTTCAGCTGGCACACGATGTTTGGAAGTGGACAGGCAGGTGAGCATGGTTGGGAGTTCCCAAAGGGTGTCTCAAGCTCGGCTGAGGTGGGGAGTGGAAGGGAGCTCAGGCGATGGCAGGGTTGTCGCCAGAGCATACATGGAAATGGAGTTTGGAAACCAGGCACTGTTTGCGGGGGAAACAGATCTGTAAAGCAGGACAAAAAACGGGATTGAGGGGCTGGAGACATGCAGAGACTGCAGAAAATGGTCGGGTTAAAAAAAAAATGCAGAGAACGGCTAACTCCCCTCCGGGTTGGGCGGCTCCTTAAAGAGTCCCGGTGTTTGGGCTAAAAAAGGAAAAAAACCCTGTTCAGCTACACATGTCTCACCCCTGCGGGGAAAATTAAACACAGCACAAACACAAAACCTGCACACAGCCACTGTGGGTATGACATTTTGGGGGTTCTTGCATACATTACCTGCCAGTAAACATTGGAGTTCACCAGCAAGGCCCCTGCTATGGTTCTTTTATTTGACATGATTTAGAGGTTTATTTTTGAGAGCTCCCCCTTGCAAAATCCAACGTGGCTTTTATCTCGGGATCTGGAGGGCTCTGCAACTTCATGCACAATGGGGGAATCAGTCGATCTCAAGTGACCTCCCTGATGTTTCACAACTGCTGGTTCAGTGTAAAACGCAGAGATTGAAACCTGAAGTAAAATGGGGTTTGTTTAGAAAAAGTGAAACCCTTTTCAGGATGAGCATGAAAAATTTCAGCAGCAGTAGGGGGTAATGTATTCACTAAACTGTGAATCTGTTATTCGGCTGCAAACTAAAATTTTTCTTTAAAAAAGTCATTTAGTTCTCTGAGCTCCCCCCAAAACACCTTCTCCTTCAGACTCACCTGCGTTTTTTGCCCCCAAGCCCGGATGTTAGAAGCATTAAAACCCCCGTCATTTGTGCCTTTAGTCCCGCAGGTGCACCCTTTTCCTTAGAAAATGAAGCTCCAGAGGACTTTACGTTTGGTCCGTTCCATCATCCCATGTCCATCAGTGGTTCCATCATCCCTCAGATTCTTCTGCTCCTTATAAATCTACTCTCCCCAAAAAAGAGTTTCTGCTTTGGGTTAAATTCAGCAATGCCCCCATCTAAAGCAAAAGGAGCTCGTTAATCGCAGCCAGGGAAACAGAAAAATCTGCCCCAAATCCTGCAAAAGGATGAAAAAGGGGCTGTAAGGGAAAAAATACGAAAAAAATGAAAATCTTTAGGAAAATCCAGGGAAATTTTGGGTCAAATTGAGGCATATTGGGCTGCTGGGGGAAAAGGAGAGAGGTTAAAAGTTTTAAAAGGTCACAGATCTCCACGGTCTGTTAACCGTTGCCAAAAGATTTAAAATTGTTTTTTTTTGTTTTTAAGTAAATTCCTGTCTGCAGTGAGCAGCTTCTTCCAGCAGGGTGCAGCAGAAACTAGCTGTTTTCTTCCAGACCTGTGATGAGATGTCAGAGGATGAACCACCATCAGGATGGTGATGACAGCTCAGTCTCCTGACACATTTTACTATCAAACATCAATTCAAATTGCTAGCTTATTGATTTTACCTACAACAGCTCATATTACTGATGCTGGCCAGGGCAACTTTGCTCCACAAAAAAGAGATCCGGAGATGGAATCTGATTGACTTCATTAAAATGAATACTGCACCAGCATCAGTTAGACAGGAATACTGACCTGTGTTTGCATGACCTTCAACCATTAGATTTATTTGTATGTGTGTATGAGCAGACTGTGTTTGTGGAGTTGGTGTGTAGCCATACACCTGACACAGAGGCAGGTCGGCAGCAAAGCAGCAGCCCCTGGGCGCAGCTTTGATGCAGGGAGCGATGGGAAAGTGATTCCACACAGGCCCAGCCTAGTCCCTTCACCCCACAGCCCAAATGGAACATTTCTTTAAAGATATGTTTTGTTGCAGTACTAGTGGCCTTTATTTTTCTTATTTTGTTATATTTTCGAATGTAGGCAGACAGAAGTGGGGTAAAGACAGGGGGAAGACATGCAGCAAAGGCCTCTCCATTCCTGAGAGCCACAGGCCACCAGTCAGGAACCCAGTGCGCTGCAATGTAGCCCAAGCCCCCACACACAAACACCCCAACTCAAAAGTTACCTTTGAGCCAGCACGTGCACAGAGTCATGAACAAAGAATCAGAATCAGAATTTATTTGTCATTCATTTTTAGACAGTCCTCCATATCAGTGCAGAAAGAAGGCAGCGAAAACCGGGGACAAAAACATACAAAATTGGAGAAAAAAAAGATATGCAAGAGAAAACAGAAAAGCATCAAATGTCTATAATGACAGCACATCATCAATACAACTATAATAAAGGAGGACCATGAATAAGAAACAGCAATACCTGCAGATGTGTGAACCAACCCCAGAACGCATGATTAGTGAGTAGTAGGAGAAAGTAGCGGAGTGAGAAGGTGGGCATTATGTCCTCCGGCAGTCAAAGCCTATCAGCATAACTACAGAGATAGCTCAGGACAACCTGGCTCACCTCAGGGATGAGACCCCTCCCATTCTGAGACATTCCTGCTCCCACCTGGAAAATATTGGAATGTTCCCTCTAGGGAGTGTCTGCTGCAAAGGTAGCTCAAGTATGTCTTGTTCCTGAGTAATGTCAGGAGGGAGCAGGAGATGAACCAGGGATTCATCTGCAGTAATGAAGGAGTATCTCCACTCTGTGGTGGTAAAGAAGGAGCTGGGCTGGAGGCTGAAGCTGAAGCTCTGGTGCTCCTCTACGTCCAAAGGAGACAGCTGAGGAGATGCTTCTGATCAGGATGCCTTCTAGAAATTTCTCTTTGAAGTTTCTCCAGGAACATCCCACTGGAAGAAAACTGTATAACTGATCCACATGCTGGGGGAACCTTGGGATGGATGGGTGGATGGATGGATGAATGGATGGATGGATGGATGGATGGTCTTTTAGAGCAGGTCAAGTGTTCTGTATCTGTTGCCATGGTTATCAGCATAAAAACACAATGCTACCATTACAACTGGGATGTGCCTTCTGTTCTCTTCACAGTTGTACGAAACTTCACTGTAACTTGGTGTAAATGTTTTCCTTTTAGCACCAAGGACAACCTCTGAGGACTGAGAAGTCCTGGCATGCATCTCTGTGTCAGCTGGGAGCAGAGTGTGTATAGATGTGTGTGTGCTGGCTCAGTGGCCTGGAAGGTGAAGGAAAGCCTCCTTAGGATCCTGAGGACAGTCATACATGTCCTACTTCAAGATCACAGCTGAGATCAGGCTCTGAGGACCAGCTGGTGACATCATCATCAGAGGGGGAGGGTCTAACACACACACACACACGTCTACGTTTTACTATCTTTATGAGGACTTGCTTACTTCTATTGACTTCCATTTATCTTCCTTGATTTCTAGGGCCTAACCCTAACCATAACTCAATTCATACCGTAGTTCTAAACCTAACCCTTGTCCCAAGAATGGAAGTTTGAAAAGTGAGGACCAGGAAAATGTCCTCACTTTGCAATAAAAATACCAAAAGTGGTTCTCACTCAGCAGGAAGTACAAGAACACACACACACATACACACACGAGCTGGTGATAAAATACAGCTACTGGACTTTATTCATTTTCCAAAAACATCTCAGAGGACTACATTACCCAAGAACCTCAGGGCATGTTGATGTTGTGCTCCTCCACTTTGAAGCTGTAACCTGCATCAACCAGCTAACCTGACTGTGTGTGTGTTTGTGTTAATCCTTATACATCTGAGGAGAAGACGGCAGGAATGCTAATGAGGGCTGGAGATGCATGTTTCTGTGGCAACCACATTCAGAAGGTGCTGGAGCTGCATCCCTGTTGCCACGGCAACCTACGGTGGTCTCTAGCAGCTGAGGAGCTGATGTCTGATTTCTTCTTCTTCTGCATGCACAGAGCCCAGAGCATGTCATACATTGCAACACCTTCTCTGCTGAACATGTCTGAAGGAAGCTGTCCTGCGTCTCCTTCCAAACTTCCCCACAATCTGTTAAAGTGGTCTGGATCAGTGATTCTTTCTCTTTACCGTCTGACAGACAGGAAACAGATTCTAGTTCCAACGAGGTGATTCCAACAGCCGTTTGGTGAGGACTAGTCGTATCCAAAGATGTTCACAAGTCATTTTTCCCAAGTCCAGGTCCAGCCTGAAGTCTCAACAGCATGGCTGCATGGCCGCTAACTCTGCATGGCTGCAAGTTCATGATCCTCTACTGTTCTTCAGGCTTGAATTATTACATGAAACTTTGATAGTTATCTTTTAATCTTTAATTTTCTGGTTTGGATGGTTTTCTTCTCCTCCCCTGAGCTGCAGAATTTTTATTGTCTGCAAAATGTTTTCTAAATTCACGTAAAAACCTTTGTTCTCAATTCCAAATAATAAAGATGTTCAAATTTAAGGATAAATTACAACATATTAAACCAGACAAAAATGAGTTCAGCTTCTGAATACATGAAACAGGAAGTGCTTTTATTTTTGTGACTTAAGTATGACTTGAGTCACCGTCTCTGGGTGTATCCCAGGAATCTGGTTTCAATAAAACAAACTGAACAGCTGAAGATCCTCAGGCCAAATGAAGAACATCATCAGAAGGTTTCCTGTGTCAGGTTAGACTGTAGCTTCTCCAACAGTGTTTGTCCCAGGTAATTTTCCTGTTTCCAGGCTCTCTGCTTCTCCCCTACAGCCTGGTTTCTGTCTGTGTGCAGTTTTGTTGAGGTTCCCCTGAGAAAGAAATCTGAACTTGTTCCCTCAGCGGTCCAGATTGGTTGATGGAGCTCCTTCACAGCTCTGACAGTTCAGACATGTCTTCCTCCTCTCACTAATGCCAGTGGAACAGACAAACAGGTTCCTGCTGATGCTCATAATGAGGAAGATGAGCAGATATTTTCATTTTAATACCTGGCCATAACAACCGCTCATCAGACTGATCTTCCTGAAACTATCTGCAGGATTCTTTGGTTCTCTCTCTCTCCGTCTGTGATCACAAGGTCTTTGCTTGAGGTCTTTGTTCGGACCGTTCTGATGAAATCACGCTGACGGTTCTAATGGGATATATATACATGTGTTTAATTCATTTATGTTCAGAAGAACAACAGTGAAGGCAAGGCAAGGAATGACTTCTTCAATAAAAAGTCAGTTCAACCTTCAGTCAACATTAGTCCACCAGAAAAGCTTCAAACCACAATAATAAATAATTTAAAATAAATGTATCTGAAAGCAGATTTTAACGTTCACTGAACATCCCAACGTCTGACATTAAATTAGACTGAATTGGACTTAATGGATCTCAATGTGCTGGAATGAACAGAACTGAATTTGGACTTTTTTGGATTCACTATAACCATCTATGAGTAGTTTATTTTGTAGAGCTGCCTTTAAACTGTTTAACTTGGGTCAGATGTTTTGATGTTTTGGGTTTTGTCCCACAAATGTCTCATGAGAGTTTGCATTAGTTTTGGCCTATTCCTCCCAACAGAACCAGTGTAACATCACTGTGAATAATGACTCTCTTACCAGCTTCAGCAGCATCTCCACAAGGTCTTTGGCTTCTGTTCTGGGGTTGGTTCACACATTTTGCACCAGAACATATTCATCTCTGGGACACAGAACCTATCTCCTTCCTGAACTGTAAGGTGGCTGGACTTCCCCATGCTCTTTATGCTTCTATATAAATGTTTCAATAGATGAAGGTGTCACCTTCAAGCTTCTGGATCTAGACTTAAGGAGGTCCATAGTTCTCCTCCTGATGTCTTGGTGGATTTCTTTGCAGCTTTCCATGATGTCACACAAGGACCCAGAGTGTTTTAGGTATCCAATCCAGGTGTAACTCTAGTTAACTCAAATGTTGAGTTAACTAGAGTTATCCCCCCCCCCCAGGACAACTATATCTCTATGGTGTATAGAGAGATATGGTGTATGTAAACTTCTGGTTTCAACTAATGAGAAATAAACAAATGAAGTAAAATAAATACAAACTCATTAACAGTTTATAATAAAGTCAATGATATCCCGGGTCATCTCAAGAACATCAGCCATAATAAAGACTAACTGGTTAATATGTAAATTAAATCTAAATGAATAAATACATTTTATTAACCATCCAGCCCTTTAGGAAGTTCGTAGAGGTTCCGCTGCAGATTACACCGAGCTCCACCCAGACTGAGCTTAAACTACTGGACCGCGTGGTTCCGGTTCTGGCTTCGTGCAATCTGTTCTTCAGAACCAGATTGCTTGGGTCCAGAATCCAGATTTATCTCAGAATTCCCATAACAAGACGCCCGTGCCGGTCGCGCGCCGGCCGCGGGACTGCTCTCCTCGCTTGGGAGCGCGCCTCGTGTCGGGAGCGCGCGCAGCAGATCCAAGGACAGAGCGGCGGGCGCGCGAGCATCAGGTCACCTGTCCTCCATCATCACGAACCCGAACAGAACCAGGAGAACCCGACCCGCGCTGTCCTGTAGAGAGGAGCCGGTACCGACCGGGATTCAATTGCGGGGTCGGTGCTGATGGATACGCGCTGAATCAACAGGACGAGGCGGCACCGTGTCCGTGTCATTGGGTCCCGCTCCGAACACACACTGACAAAACCAATCCCAGTTACCTCTGCCATCACAAAACCGACCGGGACCAGAACCTCCGATTCACCCAGCACCTTAGCCGTAAAGGAAAACCTGTCAGAACTGGGGAACCGAATCAGAGCGTGACCCGGCTGATCCAGACAGGAGGAATACCAACCAGACGGTGGATCAACAGGAGAGCCAGAACCAGGAGCTATTGCGGAACCAGGACCAGGACCTGTAGCTGAAGGTGTATCAGTGAGTGTCTCAGGTTCTGTTCAGGTGTTTTTGTTCTGGTGCCGTCTGAGCTGCAGAGTAACTGAATTAATCTGGCAGGTACCAGTTTACTTTTGATGCAGGGGCTCCGGACTCAGGTTCAGAGGTCCGGGACTCTGAGGGCTCCGGGCCCCTGGAGGCCCAGAATGTATTTCCTGCATATGTTCTGGTCCATTTGGGCTCATCTTTTGGTTTCCTGGATATGGGGTCATATCTGTTCAGGTTTTAATGTTCAAATAGTTTTTTGTTTTCACAAATGTGCTTTAAGTTTTTATGTGGAAATACTTTTATTTCAAATTTCTGAGAATAATTTCGGATTTAAAACAAATTAACACTGAATGACATTTTCAGATTTGGATTAGATTATAAAATTTGAGATGTTATAGGGATCTTGTCAATATCGATGTAAAAATTCTGATTAAAAGGCGAGAAAAACAAATTGGAGGATGTGGAAGAAGAGTTGAGATGAAGAGACTTAAATAATAAAGTCTAATAAAATATGCGATACATGATCCAAATATTAGTTCAGATATTTTCCTCATCTGATACTGTCATGAGTTTTTAGTTTTTTCCATATTCAATTCATTTCTCAGTGTTCATTGTTGTTAGAAAGGTGTTGCCATATTAGTTTATTCCTAATGTAGTTTATTCTTGTGTTCTGTTCTTTGTGTTTTTGGGTTTATTTCTCAGTGTTAATTAGTCTCCCTGCTGCTCCACATCATCCCTGGTTAGCTCCCCTGCTTTCTATGTCATTCTTCACCCCTCCCTCAGTATTTGAGCTCACTAATAAGTTCATTGCTGGATTCATCTGCTGCTCCGTGTTCCTGCCTGTTTCTCCCACACTGGTCCAATGTCCTGTTCCCTTTGTGTCCTTATTGTTCGTTATTAAAAACTCTTTTGCCGTCCGCCTCTGGTTCTGCCTGGATGTGGGTCCAACTAAAAATTACAAGTTAGGATTAGGTTACAAATACTTTTCTATATTTTTTTCTAATTTTGAAAAATCTTTTTTTGGTTAAAATGACTAATTTTTTCTCATTAGGAGAGAAAAAAATTTACATTCCACGTCCCTAGAGCCAGCCTAAGCATCCGGGGATCGGGCCGCTGAGGTCTCCACCTTCGTCCGCCACCCAATCCTCTTTGCACCGGTCCCTCATGGTTCCCCCTGCAGGTGGTGGGCCCACTGGGGGATGGCCTTTGCGTCTCTCGTTCGGGTCTGGCCCGGCCGGTCCCCCGCGAGGAGCAACCCAGCCACCAGGCGCTCTCCGACGAGTCCCGACCCAGGCCTGGCTCCAGGTGGGGACCCCGGCTCCGCCGGTACGGGCGACGTCACGTGCCTCGATATATTTGTCCTCATGAAGATTCTTGAACCGCTCTTTGTCTGAACCCATCACCTAGAGCCTGTTTGGCCATGGGAGACCCTACCCAGGCATTTAATGCCCAGACAACATAGCCTCTAGGATCATTTGAACACTCAAACCCCTCCATCCACGTTAGGTGGCGGCATGTTTTTGAACACTCGGGTGAAAGAAAGGGGCTGAGCTGTCCAACTGATCACCACCTGGTGGGAGTTGGATCCGCTGGAGGAGAGAAAGCCGGACAGACTTGGCAGGCCCAAGCGCCCCCCCACCCCCACCCCCCCCCCACCCCCCCCATAGTGAGGGTCTGCTGGGACGCCTGGCAGAGCCCTCGGGCCAGGGATGTTTCAACTCCCACTCTGGGAGAAGCTTTGACCAGATTACCGGTTGATGTTGGAGACATAGAGTCCCGGTGGACCATGTTTTTCTCGCGCATCTATTGTCGATGCTGCTGCCCGTAGCTGGCGGCCGTAAGGTCTGCGGTGCTTGTCGACGGCGGCAATCCCAGAACCCGGTGGTGGTACAGCGGCAGTAAGGGATGCTGTCAAGCTGAAGAAGGAGTCCTATCGTCCTGTGGTTGGCTTGTGGACTCCTGAGGCGGCTGACGGGTACCGTGAGGCCAAGCGTGGCTGTGGCAGAGGCAAAAACTCGGGCCTGGGAGGAGTTTCGGTGAGGCCATGGAGAAGGACTACGGTCGGTCGCCTCGTAAGGCGATTCTGGCAAACCTCCCTGCGCTCGAGGAGGGGGAAGCAGTGCTTCGCCAACACTGTTTATATTGGGGTTAGGCTGCTGACCTCGACTGGGGACATTATCGGCGGTGGAAGAGGAGTACTTCGAGGATCTCTTCAATCCTGCCATCACGCATTCCCTGGTGGAAAACAGAGGCTGGTGGCCTCGGGGTTGGACTCTTTCATCAACCCGGCTGAAGTCACCGAGGTGGTTAAAAAGCTCCGCGGTGGCAAGGCTTCCGGGGTGGAGATGAGATCCACCCTGAGTACCTCAAATCTCTGGATGTTGTGGGGCGTGTCATGGTTTGACACGCCTCTTCAACATTGCATGGTGGGTCGGGGACCAGTGCCTCTGGACTGGGCAGACCGGGGTGGTGGTCCCCCTTCATAAGAAGGGTGACGGCGAGGGTGTGGTTTTCCACTACAGGGGATCACACATCCTCAGTCCCTCCCTGGTAAGGCCTACGCCAGAGGTATTGGAGAGGAGAGTCCCGGCCGATAGTTCAAGACCTCGGCTTCAGGAGGATGCAGTGTGGTTTTTCGTCCCCGGCCGTGGAACACTGGACCAGCTCTTAGACCTCTACAGGGTACCTCGAGGGGCCTCATGGGAGTTTGCCCAACCGGTTCACTATGTGTTTTGTGGACCTGGAGAAGGCATTTCGACTGTGTCCCTCGTGATGCTTGTGGGGGTTTGCTCCAGAGTATGGAATCGGGGGCCTTTATTAGGGGCCCATTCGGTCCCTGTACGCGCGATCAGGAAGTTGGGTCCGCATTGCCGGCACTAAGTAGGATCTGTTCCCGGTGCATGTTGGACTCCGGCAGGGCTGCCCTTTGTCACCGGTCCTGTTCATAACTTTTATGGACAGGATTTCTAGACGCAGCCAAGGGCCGGAGGGGGTCTGGTTTGGGGACCAGTGGATTTCGTCTCTTCTTTTTTCAGATGACGTGGTCCTGCTGGCCCCCTCTAGCCAACGACCTACAGCATGCGCTGGGCAGTTAGCAGCCGGGTGTGAAGCGGCTGTGGGATGAAAGATCAGCTCCTCGCAGTCAGAGGCCAAGGTACTCGACCGGAAAGAGGGTGGCTTGATCCTCTTCAGGTTGGAGGGGAGGTTTCCTGCCCCAAGTGGAGGAGTTCAAGTATCTCGGGGTCTTGTTTTACGAGTGAGGGAAGAATGGAGCGGGAAGATCGACAGACGGATCGGTGCGGCTGCCGCAGTAATGGGGGTTGCGCTTTGCCCGTCTGGTTTGTGGTGAAGAGAGAGCTGAGCCGAAAAAGCGAAGCTCTCAATTTACCGTCGGATCTACTTTCCTACCCTCACCTATGGCCAATGAACTTGGGTTTTCATGACCGAAAGAACGAGATCCCGGATACAAGAGGCTGAAATGAGCTTCCTCCGTAGGGTGGCCGGGTCACTCCCCTTAGAGATAGGGTGAGGAGGCTCAGCCATTCGGGAGGGCCTCGGAGTAGAGCCGCTGCTCCTCCACATCGAGAGGGGCCAGTTGAGGTGGCTCGGGCATCTATACCGGATGCCTCCTGGACGCCTTCCTCGGGAGGTGTTCCAGGCACGTCCCACCCCGGGAGGAGGCCCAGGGGACGGGCCCAGGATAACGCTGGAGGGACTATGTCCCCTCTCGGCTGGCCTGGGAACGCCTTGGGCTCCCCCCGGGAGGAGCTGGAGGGGAGGTGTCTGGGGGAGAGGGACGTCTGGGCGTCTCTGCTGAGTCTGCTGCCCCCGCGACCCGGTTCCGGATAAGCGGAAGACGACGAGTACGAGTACGAGAAAAAAATTATTTGCAAAACATAAACTTTTATTTGCGCATGTCAAAAATCTTTGGTTATGATTCTCGCTCTTTTGGTTTTGACGCTCTCTGTTTTTGTTGAACTCAAAGAATTTTGAGTGCTGGAAACATGAACATCCTGGGCGGGGCCTAAAGACGAACGATGTAAGACGTTTCCCTATTTGTTAGTGCTGACTAAAGCGGCAGACTCTGATCCCCTGCACCTCTGAACCTGCTTGAACTGCAGGGCTTCTACAGAAGAAAACTGCGGTTAAGTGAGCCAACAGTCAGAAATACGCGGTCACGCCAGCCGACACCAGCTCTCTTTTAAAGATTAGCGTAGCGCATACAAGGTGCATTACGGTGATGGAGCAGAAAGGACCTGATCCTGGCAACGGTTGAGAAAATTAGAGGAAAACAGATAAGTAACCTACAGAGCATTTATATTAATTACCATTTTTACAACTTTCACATTCATGTTTTATGTAAAATAATAAATATTTAATATTTTACTGTAGAGTTTGGGAGAATTACCTAGTCAAAGTACCTCAAAATGCTTAACCAGCATATACTTTTGCCTAACTTTGAGGAATTTATTTCTCCAAAACCATGAGAGGTGACAACACAATCTGTTCAGATTTTATTTTCCAGCACTCAAAATTCTTTGAGTTCAACCAAAAACAGAGAGCGTCAAAACCAGAAAAGCGAGAGTTGTAACCAAAGATTTTTGACATGCGCAAATAAAAGTTTATGAATAAAAGTTTATGCTTTGCAAATAACTTTTTTCTCTTCGTGAGAAAAATGAATAATTTTATTCAAAAAAAAGTTTTTTCAAATATTTTTTTTTTCTCCCCAAAATAAAATATTCCATAAAAAAAAATTGTTACAACTGAAAGTTTTGTTCACAACTTAATATTTTTTTGATTGAGATTAGTTTTTATTTAATTGAGATTAGTTTTTTGTTTGATTGAATAATATTGAGGCAAATTTACCTCCATAAATTTAAGGTAAAACTATTCAGAACAGAAATAAAACATGCACTTATTTTTTATGAAAAAAAAAAAAACAACTAATGCAGTTACTTAAAATAATTCAAAGAATGTTTTCAGATAATTCAATTATGATCCAAGCATTAAATGTATGGAATTATATCTGAATGAGAACCAAGAATCCCAAAATAGAAAAATGCAGTTTATTAGTTATTTTAAAACATTAAGTTATAAACTTACAGACCAACCAGCAAACAACAGCTTTTGGCTCATAATTTGATTTTCCTATAAAAGAAAGAGAATTTAAAGGGTTTTTCCACAAGAGCTGTTCAAGTTTCCAATCAGTACTGGTTCTGAGTCTCTTATTAGCAGCTTGGAGGAACCACATTCCTTCTTGTATTAAAAGCTGATGAACAGCAGCTCCACACAGTGCTTCAGTCCATGATCCTAAACACCAGAGATGATGAACAAAGCCACAGAGACAGTTTATTTATTCATTTAACTCTGGTTCAGAAATGAAGACACCCAACAGGATGGTTGGAGACGGAGAGATGCTGACTTCTTAAGTATATTTGAGTTTTTATCGATTTGTTCTAAAATGAGATAAACTAACTTCTTATTTGACAGCGAGAGTCTGTGTTGAATGTTGAAGAGCCCACGGCGTGGTTGATACCAGGAGCTTTATTTCAACTCAACAGTTTCAGAAAAGCAACATTTAAATCATACTTAGGTTGAACATTTAAGAAATGTTAAAGTACGAGCACTGAGCTTTGCAGGAGCCACGAAATCAATAGAATAGAATAGAACCGAAATGTCCTTTATCGCCCCACAATTCAGGTGCTTCAGTTGCAAAGTGACAGGTTAACGCATCACATCCAGTGAGTCTTGGTTGGTAGGAGGAAGGATGAACGTCCAGCCTGTTGGGTTGTGTAAAAAGTTCCTAATAAGAAGTAAGACTAATGCATAGAGCTGGCTAAAATGTGAAAATAAGAAAGTGACACACATTTAAAAGACTTGTGATGCATAATTCTCAAGAGATTGGATGCACATTCTTGCTGACATCTTCATTCGTCAGCAGCTCCACCTTCTCTCCACCTTAGAGAGGTGGAGCAGCTCCCAGCAGAATCACATGACCAGCAGCAGGAAATATTCACGCTAAGTGTGCAGAAATCCACAGACATTAATCAGTGGAAAAAAGAGTGACAAAGTAAGAAACTACCACTACTATTGCCTACTACTACTACTACTACTACCACTACTACTGCCAACTACTACTAATACTCCTACTCCTACTACTTTGTTTATATAAAGCAGTGTAAAACAACCACAGCTGAAACAAAGTGGTGCACAGGTAAAATCAAGCAACTTCTAAAACAGAAAACAGTTTAAAACAACAATAAAATCAATAAAATAAGAAAAACTGAAATAACAACAGATGGTCTCAGGTTTTGCCAAAAGCCAAGGAATGAAGATGCGTCTTTAGAATAGTTTTAAGAGTGGTCAGTGAAGGGGAACGCCTGATATGAAAAGAGAGATCATTCCACAAACTGGGATCGGGAACAATAAAGACTCTGTCCCTTCTGAGCTTCCTGTTATACCTCGGCACCTCCAGGAGCAGCTGGTCAGCTGACCTGATTGAAGACCATGTAGACTTTTAGGAACAAATAAGAGGATCTTAAAATGAACTCTAAGATGCATCCAGTGGAGGGAAACCAGGATGGGGTGATCTGCTCCCTCTTACCAACTCCAGTTAGAAGCCTAGAAGCTGCATTCTGGACCAACTGGAGACGTTTCAGGTAGGACTGGCTGAGTCCGAGGTAGAGAGCATCACAGTGACCAAGCTGGGATGAATTACTGTTTTGTTTTGTTTTGAAATAATTGGTTCACCTTTGCCGGTCATAAGATGATAGAAATTGGACTTGACCATTGCTCCAACCTGGCGATCTAATTTAAAATCACTCTCTATTTTAAAACCCAAACTAGAGACTGTCTGCTTTAAATATGATGCCAAGGAGCCCAAATCAACAGGGGGAGGTTGTTGGTTTACGATAAAAAAATCCAGACAGAATCCAGCAATTGTAGAGCCCCGGCCTTTTTTTTTTATGCCGTTCTTCAAACATTTCATTCCAGTTCACAGCATGACATACATTCCAACAACAGGAGGGAGAGCCTCCCTGATCTAAACCACCTGGCTTTTAAAGCATTGGCTCCTACCTGGACTAATTAAGGGGTGGAGACAACATTTACATTTCCAGATAGAAAAACATTTGTACTAAACTATATTCCTAGAAAAATATTTACATAATTACAACTAACAACTTCACAACTAAAACAAAAACAATCTGGGCCCAATCAAAATCCAGAAAACATCTCCCCTCTCTCTCAAACAATGGATTTTCCCAGTGAGGCTGATTGAAAACACCAGGTCCTTGTCAGCACTGCTCATGGGCGCGCTTCCATGGCAACACAACCAGGTGACCTCAAAGAGAAGAGAGAATGATTAAAACAAAATATTAAGTAAAGCAAATGACTTCCTCCCAACAAAGCAATACATTTACCAAATAGTAGGAATATTGGAAGTACAAAAAACAGCACCTGTTAGGGAGAGGGTAAATCCCTCACAGAGGTTCACAGGAGACACTAGGACCAAACACCATCACTTCTGGTTTTTATCGGTACAATTTAGGAAGTTTAAGGCCATGCAGGCTTTGATGTGTTCAAAACACAACAGTGGGCTTCTGTATTTAGTAGCAAAACTATCTGACTATCGTCAGCGTAACAATGAAAGAAGATCCCATGATTCCTGAGTATTGAACCCAGAGGAAGCAGAAAAAGGAAAAAGAGCAGGGGACCTAATACCGAGCCCTGTGGAATCCCATGAGATAGAGGAGCAGAGGAGGATTCTGAACCTGCTATTCTAATACACATGGAACTAAATCAGTTTTATGCAGTACCACAAATACCCACTTGGTGTTTTAAACGAGATAATAAATTATTGTGGTCCCCTGTATCAAAAGCAGCAGTTAGGTCCATCAGAACAAGAACTTTTTCACCAGAATAATTTGCTATGAGGATGTCATTAAACTCTTACTGCAGCAGATTTTGTGCTGTGATGAGTTTCAAAACCAGACTGAAAACCTCCAGGATGTTATGGTTATCTAAAAAGATCTGAACCTGAGAAAGGACGACTTTCTTGGAGATTTTAGAAATAAAAGGCAGCTTGGAGATGGGCCTAAAATCTGCCAACAGTTTGGTCCAGGCCTCGTTTCTTAAGCAGAGACTGCACCTCAGCATGCTGGAAACCTACAGGGACAATACCAGACAACAGGCTGCTGTTAACAGTGGAGAGAATCACCTGCCCCATGCTGGGGAAAGGTGAGGCAGGACGGGACGACAGGGAGAACCCGATGGCTCGATGTGGCCAACTGCATCATTTAGCCTGTTCAGAGGTACTGGTTCAGGTTTATCGAACACATCTGGACAGCGAATCAAGCAATAGAGGTCCCAGCAGGGGCTGAGACGAAGGCTCTTCTGGTGCCAACCTTAGCTTTAAAACATAACAAACGAGTTATTACATACAGGGGTTAGACAATGAAACTAAAACACCTGGTTTTAGACCACAATCATTTATGAGTATGGTGTAGGGGCTCCTTTTGTGGCCAATACAGCGTCAATTTGTCTTGGGAATGACATATACATGTCCTGCACAGTGGTCAGAGGGATTCTTCTTGCAGGATAGTGGCCAGGTCACTATGTGATACTGGTGGAGGAAAATGTTTCCTGACTCGCTCTTCCAAAACACCCCAAAGTGGCTCAATAATATTTAGATCTGGTGACTGTGCAGGCCATGGGAGATGTTCAACTTCACTTTCATGTTCATCAAACCAATCTTTCACCAGTCTTGCTGAGTGTATTGGTGCATTGTCATCCTGATACACGGCACCGCCTTCAGGATACAATGTTTGAACCATTGGATGCACATGGTCCTCAAGAATGGTTCGGTAGTCCTTGGCAGTGATGTGCCCATGTAGCACAAGTACTGGGCCAAGGGAATGCCATGATATGGCAGCCCAAACCATCACTGATCCACCCCAATGCTTCACTCTGGGCATGCAACAGTCTGGGAGGTACGCTTCTTTGGGGCTTCTCCACACCGTAACTCTCCTGGATGTGGGGAAAACAGTAAAGGTGGACTCATCAGAGAACAATACATGTTTCACATTGTCCACAGCCCAAGATTTGCACTCCTTGCACCATTGAAACCGACGTTTAGCATTGGCAGGAGTGACCAAAGGTTTGGCTATAGCAGCCCGGCCGTGTATATTGACCCTGTGGAGCTCCCGACGGACAGTTCTGGTGGAAACAGGAGAGTTGAGGTGCACATTTATTCTGCCGTGATTTGGGCAGCCGTGGTTTTATGTTTTTTGGATACAATCCGGGTTAGCACCCGAACATCCCTTTCAGACAGCTTCCTCTTGCGTCCACAGTTAATCCTGTTGGATGTGGTTCGTGCTTCTTGGTGGTATGCTGACATTACCCTGGATACCGTGGCTCTTGATACATCACAAAGACTTGCTGTCTTGGTCACAGATGTGCCGCCCTTTTAGATAAAGCCCCACCCAAATTAAAAAATAAAACCCCCAAAAGAAAAAACCCGGGACCCCCCCCTCAAAAAAACAAGCCCCTTTCCCGGCATTAAAAGGGTAAAACCCCCCAAAATAAAAGTCCTACAGATAAAATCCGCCCGAAATTGACTTTCCCAAACCAAAACATAAAGCTTCCCCCCCCCTTTTAAAAGTTAAAAAAATACTATATAATCACAAAGCCCCATCCTGCCCACATAGTTTTTCTATTAATGTGAGGCTCTGCACACCCCTCGTACCTGTTTGACTGTTTATACAATTGGTTTTTCCCATTTAAACTCTCTTCCCGCCTCCTCTCCCCAGTGGGAAAGCGGCCGGGGTTTCCCGCTTCTTGCCGTTCTGCACTGCTGCTTTTGGTGGGGCTGTGGGGGCTGCGGCCTCGCCTTTTCCCAAAGTGGGTGCTGTCCTGAGTCCCGAAAACCTTTCAGCAGGGGGTTCAAGAGGCGGGGAGTTTGGCCAACGCTCTGTACGGCAAGGACAAGTTCAAGATGAACGGCATCTCTGTCACGCACAAGCCTAACGCCATCCAGATGGCCCTGTCCGTCTGTGAGGACCTCATCTCCAACCAGGTGAGGTCACATGATCAGACGCTAATCGGTGAGTCAGTCTTGAAATTTGTTTTAGATTGTTTGAGTGACAACAATGGGATTGAGAAAACCAGGGGAACCGACCAGGTGGTGCTGGCTGCAAAAAATAATATCCTCGTATATTTCGTTTTAAGTATGTTTTAAGCTTTTGTGATTTGAGTTTTAAAAGCTTTGAGGAAGATCTTTATTATAGTTCTGTACCATGTTCACAACTTGCTTCTGTTGCTAAACTGAAGGTTGTTGTCGAGCAGCTTTAGATGCTCTAAATGGAGATACCATCTCAGGCAGATCTCAGTCCTTCTCAGGGTGTCTGATGGCTTGTTGGTGTTCGGTCGGGGAACCAATTAAGTCAGTCATCAGAATAAATCCTTGAACCCCACCTTAACGGGGTGGGGGTTTGGGTGCTCAAATGATCCTAGAGGCTATTTTGGGGGCCTGGGTTAAATGCCCCTGGTGGGGTCTCCTATGGCAACAGACTCTGGGTGGGGGGTCAGATAAAGGCGGTTCAAGACGCTTTCATGGGACCACAAAAATCGGCACTGAATCCCCCGGGCGGGGGCCGGGGTCCCACCCTGGAACCAGGCCTGGGGCCAGGCTGGTGGGGCCGAGTTTTTTCTCCTTGCGGGACCCGGCCCGCCAAACCCCCAGTGAAGACGTGGGCCCCATTGCCCAGTTTGCCCACCCCCAGTGGGGGAAAACCCTGAGAACCGGTGCAAAGAGGTAGGGGAGCGGGGCAAAAAAAAGGGGGAGACCTACTGCCGGGGGGTTGAAGATATAGAAAAATAGTCAGACTACACAAGCGTGGCCCTGGAACCCAGCTTTTCGTGAGAGGGGGTTGGGGACTCTCTTCTACTCTGGATACCCCCGGGGGGAAAGGGTGGTGCTGGAGTGGGGTTTGCTGTTGCCCCCAGGTCAGCCGTTTGTGTTGGGGGTTTACCCCAATGTTGATGCTGCTGTGGGAAGCCCGGGGGCCTTTAAACTGCCGGGCCTGTCCACAGAAGGGAAACCCCCCAACCCCGTGGGGGGGGTAAACCCGGCCCGCCCGGGATGCTGTGAAAATTTGAAGGAGTTCTTTTTGGCTGTGGTTTTACTTGTGGGGAAAACCTTGGGGGGGGCAGTTTACGGTACTGTGAGGCCCAAAGGTTTCCCCCGGCCCGGGGTTTGGCAAGGCCCAAAACTTTGGGCCCTGGGAAGGGGTTCTGTGAGGCCAATTTTGGGGAAGGAATCCGGTTTTTGGGCCTCAAAAACGATTTTTTTGGCAAAAAATGTCCAGCCCTGGGGGGAGGAACATTTGCTTCGCTAACAAATGGGTTTTCAAAAAGGGGGTGGAGAAACTGCTGACCTCGACTTTTGGGTGACATTTTTTTGGGGCGGTTTGGGGGGATCTCCCAATCCTGTGTCACACATTTAACGTAGGAAAACAGAGGATTCGGGTTTGGGGCCCTTTCATCATCCAGACTTAGGTCACCGAAGGGGTTAAAAAAAACTCCCCCGGTGGGGGGAAAGGGGTTTTGGGGATAGATAGATTTCCCCCCTGAGTACCTAATTCTCTGGTGTTGGGGGGGCTGTCCCTTTGGGTTTACAGGGCCCCTTTAACGTTTTCATGGTGGTCGGGGGCAGTGCCCCCGGGGTTTGGGAGACCGGTCCTCCTTTTTAAAAGGGTGAAAGGAGGGTGTGTTTCCCAAAATAGGGGGATCCCCATCCCCGGCTCCCTGGGAAAAGGGTTTTCCCGGGAAATTTGGGGAGGAGGGGTCCCCGCCCATAGTTAAAAACCTTGGGTTTAGGAGGAGCCGGGGTGGTTTTTGTCCCGGCCATGGAAAAACTGGGACCACTCAATTTCCCTCTGCAGGGGGACTCGAGGGTTCAGGGAGTTTTGCCCAAAACCCGGGCCACATGTGGTTTTTTGGACCTGGGAAGGCATTCCCACTGTGGGCCCCCCGTGGGGCCTTGTGGGGGGTGGTCCCCGGAGATGGAGTCGGGGGCCCTTTTTTAAAGGGGGAAACCAGTCCCCCTTTAGAAGCGGAGCAGGGCTTTGGGCTGGGGGAAATTTCCCGGGGACAAATTTGGACCTGCCCCCGGGGCATGATGGACCTTTGGGGGGCCCGCTTTTTGGGCAACGGTCCGGGTTTGATTTAAATTTTTTGGATGGATTTTTTACACGTAGCCAGGGGCCGGGGGGAGTTGGGTTTGGGGACCAGAGGATTTTTCTTTCCTTTAAAAAAGATTTAAAGTGGGCCTGCGACTCCTCTAGCCAAAAACCTACAGGGATGCGCTGGGGCAGTTTTTGCAGACCCAGTGTGAAAACGGCTTGGATGAAATCAGCTCCTTCAAGTCCGGGGGCAAAGGTTCTGACTGAAAAAAGGGTGGGCTTGTTCCCCTTTTTGGGGGAGGGGTTGTTCCGGGTTTTAAAATGGCGAATTTTTTAAGTATCACGGGGTCTTTTTTCACGGGCCCCTTTAACAAATTTTGGGTGAGCTTTATAACCCGCCAATTTGGGGAAAAAAAAATCCGGGGCTTTTTCATCATTTGTTTGGGGTTTAACAGGAAATCTCTCAAGAACTTTTTCCCAAATTATAAAAATTTTTTTTCCCTTTTAAAAGGTTTTTTTTTCCCCCCCGGGATTTAAAACTTTGGGGGCCACAGCTTTCCCCTTTTTAGCTTTTTGAGAAACCCACCCTTTTAAAATTTTTTGTCACCCGGGGTGCTTTGGGGCCCTTTTTGAACCACTTCCCCCTTTTTGGGTTTCCCTCTTTTTTTCCCGGGCCCACCCGGGAAATTTAAAAACTTCCAAAAAACCCTTTTGGTTTTCGCGGAAAAGTTTTTTAAAAGATTTTGGGGTTATGAGTCAAAACAGTTTTAAAGGCCTGGTTTGACTACACAGAAATTGGGGGTGTTTTTTTTTAAAAAATTCCCGGGCCCCCATTTAAAACCCTTTTGGGGGTGGGGACATCTACATTAAAAGGGGTAAGGAAGAGGCTAAAAGCAGTTTAGACCGGGGTTTTAAAAGCAGGCCGGAAAAAAAACTGACCAAGGAGATCAAAGCCCGATGGGAGACGCTTCTTCTGTTTGGGATGGTTTTTTAAAACCCGACTGCCCTTTCCAAAGGGGACCTTATTCCAACCCTGAGCAGGGAATTTCCCCACCTGGTTCTCTGCCCGTTATGAAAAGCAGCCCGTTCAACCAACCACCAAAATCCCCCCAAAATCCCAATCAGCACTAATTCCTTTCTGTAAAACCCAACCACCCCCACCTTCAATCCCCTGCCGGATTTAAAGGGTCTCAGAGGAAATGTAAAAAAAGGATTTATTTAGCACCTGAAAACAAAAGGGAAGGGGCCCCAGACCTGATAAAAGTCTCCCATCATGCCTTAGAAACCTGCGCCGACCAAATTTGGCCCCCCCCCCCTTTACTGGATCTTTTAAAAAGTCATGGAACTGTGTGAGGTTTCCCCCCGTTGAAAAAGCTCCAAACCCCCCCTCCCAAACCCCAAAAAACCCACCATCACAGGATAAAAAGATTTCAGGCCTATGTGGTAGCCTGGGGTCAGAAATCCCCTTTAAACAACTGGTGTTGAAGCACCCGAAGGACATCACAAACCAACCCCCGCTTTTACTCCCCCTGCCCCGTTTGCCTAGCGAGCAAACAGGTCAGCAGATGATGCAGTCAACTTGGGACTACACTTCATCCTGTCTGTGGACTTCAGCTCAGCCTTCAACACCATCAACTCAGACATCCATCCTAACCCTAACCCTTCCCTCCATCCAATACTTGTTCAGGTCAATGGTGAGGAAAAGGGCAGCTAACATCTCTGCAGACCCCTCAAATTCTGGACACAACCTGTTTAGACTTTTACCTTCAGGTGGCGCTACAGAGTGCTGTTAGCAGAAACCAGCCGCCACAGACCCAGTTTCTCCCCCCAGGCTGTTTCTCTGATGGACACCATGAACATCTCAAAGCCTGAGTAGTCAGATACTCTGCTGGAAACAAATAGTAATATTTCACAACCTGCCTTTCTTTGTCCTCATCTTTAGTAATAAATGGCTGTAAATACACATACATGTACCCACTTCTCTTTTATCTGGATTTTTAACCTTTAAAGTTTAAATGTTCATACTAAATGGTCTGCTGGGAACGCTGGAAACCAAGTCTAATTCCTTGTTTGTGCGCACAGTCTTGACCAGTGTCGCTGATTCTGGTTCTGATGTCGTCTGGTCTTGTTTTCTATGGCTATGAACTAGAGGACAGAACCTTTGCAGCCCTAGAACTCTGCCCTCCTTTCCAGGTTCAATGCACTTCGGTGAATCGTTGATGACATCTAGTTTTTCTGACTTCATTTCTCTGGATTTTATCCCTAGTTTATTATTGTGCCATTTATGTTATTCTTATGATTTTTATTCAGTAATCTGGGAGAGAAACGATTTTTTTGCTTACAGTTGATTTTATAATATCAAGCTGACATATGCTATATGATTTTTAACAGAAACACAATGTGCTGAAGATTGTTTGACTTATTTCGGTTCTTCAGGCTGTTTGCTCCCTTTAAAGAAAGCATTTTAAATGGTTCGCTTCAGTTCTGTGACAGTCACAGTTTGAGTTTGTTCAAGGACTTCAAGAGACTCAGAGATGATTGCTGAAACATAAATATTTTATGAATATGATTAGAATAACATGAAGAACAGAAGCAGAAGTGACAGAATGAGTCCACATGAACAGCTTCTTCATATTTCACCTGTTCTGAAACCTGAAAGCGACCGTCAGCGGCACATCGGAGAGGAACTGATCCTGCTGGGAATAATAAAACGTGACACATGAAAAAAAGCACTCAGTGAACAAAGAGACGCGAAGCAGCTTTAGGCTTTAAATCAGAGCCGTTCTAAATATAACCACACAAAGAGACAAATAAAGGTGCTAAAACAGCCTGAGGGAGCGGAGCTGCTGCTTCTGGACTCTGAAACATTAAAACCCGGAAACAGAAACAGGTCAGAGAGCCTTTGCTTCGTCCAAACTGCATCAGAGGAAGAGGAGTATCCTGTAAAACCTGCTGCTATTTGTTTCAGACTGAGGTCAGAGAGCAGGAGTATCACCAGCAGGAGGAGAAAGATGATGTGTTTGTCCTTTGTGAAGGAAATGAGGCCAACATGGCGGATGTCAGATTAACATTCTCTCTCAATCTGTGCACAGATGTAATCCTGCTGTCCTCCCAGTGGAGAGATGGAGGGATTATCCAGACGCTGCTGGTTTCACCTCACAGTTTTTAACCCAACACATTCGGTTTGTTCCCAGCATGCTACAGGTCTTTGTTTTCTACATCCTGAGCCATAAATCTTCCTCATCACTTCTTAAAAAATCAGCCACAATTTAGCTGAAAGCCACTGACAGTTTAGAGAAGAACTAAGAACCAGAGTAGAGATGCTGCTACATGTTCTGCTGCTCTTTGAAACGTGCCAGAGTGAGCAGCCTTTTAGGTTGAATTCATGTGAAAGGTTCTCCTCACACAGGATTCTTCATCAGCAGGATCCAGATGGATATCCTGCTCAAAATAAGTAAAATTTGATATTACTAGCTTTAAAAGTTTTTATTTTCTAAAAGCACTGTTGCCTTGTGGTAAGAAGGTCCTGGATTTAAATCCCGATCAGGGGTCTTTCTGCATGGAGTTTTTATGTTCACCCCGTTCATGTGCGGGTTCTCTCCTGGTACTCCAGCTTCCTCTAGCAGTCCAAAAACATGACTGTTAGGTTTATTGGTGTCTGAACTGCCCCTAGCTATGAATATGTGAACATGGTTGTTTGTCCTGTGATGGACTGGAGATCTGTCCAGGGTGTTTCCTGCCTCTAACCGCTGGGGATAGGCACCAGACCCCCCGCAACCCTGCAAGGACAAGTGGGTATAGAGGGTGGATGAACAGTTTCTAATAAAATAGATTTTTTTGGAGCATGGTATCCTGAGATGAATAACTTATGATTCAAAGGGAAACTTGATTGTGTTTACATAGCAAAATTCATCACTGCAACTCGTTCTGAGTCTGATGTTCGGTTCTCTTGTTAAATCAATAAGACGTTGTTTGGCAGGATGAACACTTTGGTTTTTTGTTGTATTTCTTCAGCTGATCTGAAGTTAGCATGCATTACTTCTTCCAGGTGAGGGGTGCATGGGACACCTGATCCACAGGGATCCCAGATCCTAGGTTTCGCAGCAGATCCTGCCACAGGCCAAATGACATTTATAATGTGGGTCATCAGATAGCATCATCTTTTCTTCTGCTGCAGGTGTACGCCATCCTGGTCAGCCATCCTCCACAACCCAATGATCACCTGACTCCAACACCTGTGTCCTACACAGCTGGGTTCTACCGCATCCCAGTGGTCGGGCTGACGACGCGCATGTCCATCTACTCTGACAAGGTCAGCTCAGCATCAGACTCACTGTTTGCCACCAGTCTGAGGTGTCCTGGTGTTCCTCAGAGCTCTATTCTTGGTCCTCTATTGTAATATTTAGTTTCTGTTTTGTCGAGAACTTACCAACTAAATTTAACGTTTTTTTACCCCACTCTGCCTCACAATCAAAAAGTCCAAATTTTCCTTGTTTTGTAAACAGTGTGATTTTTTTGCCTGTAAATAAGATATTATACTTCAATAGCAGCAGAAAATATCTGTAATTCTATCCCTATTTAAAACTTCTGATGCAGCCCTCCTATCTTTCTGTTTCCTACCTGTGATCAGAACATTCCTGTTTTCTTTTAAGTGGTCCTCATCAATTGTTCTCCAGAATTTCTGAGGGTCTTTCAGAGGTTACTTTGGACCTCAGTTGTTTTTCTATTACATTTTCAAGGAGTTCCTCATCTGGCTCCAACAGCAATACGTGTAGTGTCCTTCAAATATCTGGAGAGCAAACTGAACCAATGGAGGCTAAACTAGGATAAGTTAAGGTTGGCTCAACGTCATGTCCCCTGAAGTTCATGGGACGTCTGAATATAAGATAATAAATATTTTCAAAAAACTGATAAAAGAAGCTGTCTTAAAGAAACAGGAAGTTTCCAACATGGGAAATAGATGCATCATCCTGCAGAAACCCCTGGCTGTGGCTTGTGGATTGGGGCGGGGTCCGGTGGAGTCGGATGCCAAAACTGAAAACTTGGAAAACAGTAGATAATCAACCGAAGGATAAGAGAGGGGACACAGGGGGGGTCTTATGTCAGACTCCAGCCTCTATCCACTGAATGGATAATCCTGCTTGCGTCATGAAGAGTATCCGGCGTAAAACTGTTGCCACGTCTCCCATGCGAGTCAAGAATGCTATCTCCATTTCCAATCGCTTGGGATTAACAACAACTGCCATTGGTGCTGCTGAGCACCGGTGGAAATCGGCCTACTGTTGGTCAGCAAAGAAGACGAGGAGGAAGAGGAGAAGGAGACAGAGAGAGAAGAGGAAAGGCAGGAGTCTAGGACTGAGAGTAAAGTAGGAACTTTGAATGTTTGGGACTATGACAGGAGAAAGCCAGAGAGTTGGCTGACATGATGAAGAGGAGGAAAGGTGGAGATGTCAGAAGATCGTGTGGAAATGTAGCAAGGCTAGAAGCTCAGGAGCAGTGTGCTACCATGGTGTGGAGGAGAAGAGACATGATGTAGGAGTTATCTTGAAGGAGGAGATTGTCAGGAAGTTCTGGAGGTGAGAACAGTGTCAGAGAAATGAAGGTGGTAGTGGTTATGCCCCACAGGTAGGATGGGAGTTGGAGGAGAAGGAGAAGTTCTGGAGCAAGTTAGATGCAAGTGATGCAGAATATCTCCAGAGCTGAGGCATGGTGATTGGTGCAGAACCAATAGACATGATGAGTCAGGAACAGAGGTTGATGAGGACGTGAGGGCAGGGTTGGTATGAAGAAGGACAGATGGTGGTAGACTTGTAAAGATGATGGAAAAGACTGTAGTGAAAACACTTTCTTCTAGAAGAGGCTGGAAGACAGGATGACTACAGGAGCAGAGCTAGGGAAAAGGTGGATTACATTCTTGGTAGAAGATGTAATCTGAAGGAACTCGGTCACTGCAGGTAGTGGAAAGTAAGGAGTGTGGTTGGACTGCACAGGATGGTGGTGTGTAGAATGAATCTGATCGGTGAGGAAGATGAAGAGGACAAAGGCAGAACAGAGGACAAAGTGGTGAAGCTGAGCCTGGTCACACAGGCTCTGGGTGGCCCAGAATGCGCTCCCGAGGACTGGAAAACTACAGCTAATTCCATCAAGGAGACAAGTAGGAGAGTACTTGAAATGTCTTCTGGAAGGGAAAGTTGTAAGGACACCTGGTGGTGGAAAAGAAGTACAGGAGTGGATACGGAAAAAGAGATCAGCTGAGAAGTGGGATACCGAGAGGACTGAAGAGTCTCCAGGAGAACAGGGAGACTCAGCGTAAAATGAAGGTGGAGGTAGCTAAGGCCAAACTAATTAAGGACAGTAAGGAGGGAGAGAAGGATTTCAACAGGTTGGAGAGGCAGAGAGATGGAGATGGGAAGGATGTTCAGCAGGTTAGGGCGATTAAAGATCAAGATGGAGATGAACTGACAGGCGTGGTAGGAAGGTGGAAGGAGTACTTTGAAGAGTTGATGAATGAGGAAAATGAGAGAGAACAAAGAGCAGAAGAAGCAACCATTGTGGATTTGGTGTGGACTGGGATTAGTCCACCTGGACTCCCCGCGTAGCAGAACTCTGTAACATGAGCAGGTTTAGAGTCGTCCTTGACCTCGACCCTCTAGGATACCCTTTCGGAAGTTAAAGCTTGATGATGGTATCGTCGTCTGCGACGATGGGACGGCCTGGCGACAGACCGACGGGAGACTTTGGTTAGACTCTCAGACGCGTGAGCAGAAGATGTTGAGGTTCTCTCTGAGAGTGACGAGGATGGATATGATCAGGAAGAGGAGACCAGAGGCACAGCTCATGCTAGATGTGTTGGAGATGAAGCCAGAGAGGCCAGACTGGGACGGTTTGTACATGTAAAGTGGAGGCATAGTGAGTACATCAGGAGAACGATGCTGAGGCTGGATGTACCAGGCAGGAAGCTTAGCGGAAGACCAGAGAGGAGATTTATGGATGGAGTCAAAGAGGACATATAGGTAGTGGGTGTGAGAGAAGACGATGCAGAAGATAGATGGAGAGTGATGACTTGTTGTGGTGACCCCTGAAAAGGAAAAGCCGAAAGATAAAGATTCTCTCCGTGGTTCACTACAGGCAGCGTAATCTTTTCTGTGTCTCTTCGGAACATCCTGATTTGGATTTTATGCACCTGGCTTGCAAATAGCTATGATTCAGGTCTTCGACTGGAATAGATGAAACTCTGCTGGTTGCGCATACAGCTAAACTTCAAGCTTTGCCAAGCTCTTCTTCAAAGGGTTGCTGAGGAAGGAAAAGGTTAATTGTCCCACAAGTTGTAACTGAATCCTTGAGGAAGATGTTCTTCTGTTGCACTGAGTGGCAGCAAAACGCAAAGGCTGCTCAGCTTGCAGGAGGAATATCACCTCTGCTGTGATGTCAGAGCTGCAATGAATGCTGGGAGGTGTAGTTACAGTCCTTTGCTGCGGTAAGGTAGCCCCAACATAAGATTGTAAATATTAAACCACTTTAATACGTTGTAGAACATTGTTATCTGTACATCTGTTAACACAACTGTTTATGTAGAGAACATATAATCCAGGTCTTCTCATTTCACAGCCTCTTCCCTGAACTGGGACTAAACTAGAATCACTGAGTCTTCCTCAGGTTTACAACACTGATGAAATTGTTCATGGTGACATCAGGCCAGCAACAATGCTCCAGTTACTCACCAGTTCATGGCACAGGGTTCAGAGGTGAACCAGTGTTTGATAAAAACATTAAAATAGGAAACACGAATGTGTTAATTCTCCTGCCAATTTTGTCCCAATCACTCCCTGCTTACTTCCCCCTCTTCCTCACCTTCAGAGCATCCACCTGTCATTCCTGAGGACGGTGCCTCCATACTCCCACCAGGCCCAGGTGTGGTTTGACCTGATGAGGGAGTTCAGGTGGAACCACATCATCCTGATAGTCAGTGATGACCACGAGGGCCGAGCCGCCCAGAAGAAGCTGGAGACACTGCTGGAGGAGCGTGAGACCAAGGTGAGCTCACACTTTGTCCAGTGTCAGACCCAGAGTGAGAACAAATCTGCACACATGCACTGTCATCATCCCTTGTGCAGGTACGTATAAAGTACATGTTGGCCCTCTCCCACATGTGAAGGTACTCAGAGATAGGCACAGATATGTTCTGAATGTATTCTCCAATGCATGCCTGCTGACAGTGTTTATGTGCAGATTACCCATATGGATGCACATGCAAAGTTACATTTGAAAAATGCTGATGTAAATGGTAAATGGACTGAACTTCTATAGCGCCTTTCCAGTCATACAGACCACTCAAAGCACTTTACACTAGAGTCACATTCACCCAATCGCACTCACGAACGCTCACACATTCATACACCGATACACAGATCGGTAGGCAACTTGAGGTTAAGTGCCTTGCCCAGGGGCACATCGACATATGGCAGGAGGAAGCTGGAATCTAACCCAAAACCTTCTGATTGGAAGACGACTACTCTTCCTACTGAGCCACAGTCGCCTGTGTGTGTATGTAGAGCAGAGTTGGTGATTAGCTGTGAAGTGGGGGCGGAAGATTACTGCTGGAACTCACTGGTTCTGCTCTGCTGGGGCGTGGTCAGCTCAAGGTCAGAGCATCTTAAAGACGAGATCATCTCTGCAGCCCGATTTGTTAAAAAGCCTGACAGTACAGGTGGTCTTCTTCATGGGAGTCGGTGTCTTAACGCCACCTGGTGGTAGTTGTAAACATTACAACCAGCTGTTGAGATGGTTAGAGGGGCAACAGTAATTTAAACCAATGAAAGTCATCTCCTAGGTTCCACATGTACCTTCTCATGTACATCCATGAAGGGCACATGTTAACCTTCCAGTAAATCTGCAGAAACTATATTGCCAAAAGTATTTGTCTACTTCTACATGTACAAGTTTGATGACATCTTATAAGGTCCAGTTTGTTGGTGGACCCACCGTTGCCAGCAACAGCAATTTCAACTATTCTGTCAGCATCTTCCAAGGTTTAGGAGTGAGTTCACAGTTAGATCAGAACCAGAACAGCAGGCTGCGCTCTTATTCATCCCAGAGGTGATCAAGAAGGTTGAGGTCGGGACTCTGTGGAGGCCAGTCAAGATTCTCCACACCTGCAGCCGTGGCGGTGACTAAACCACCAGACGTCACTGATCTGGTGGTGGGACCCAATACTTTTGGCTGTATAGTGTATGTTTCTGGCTTTATGCACACATGAAGGTACATGTAGGGAATAAATGACCATACAAATATACACATGTTTACACACACCATGGAAACTCGCACGCGCGTGTGTGTGTGTGTGTGTGTGTGTGTGTGTGTGTGTGTGTGCGTGTGTGCGTGCGTGTGTGCATTCAGCCTGAGTCAGATGTTTGAAGTTTTCACTGCATGGCCGATAATCAGCGACTCTGTGAGGCCTTCATCCTTCTTTCATCAAGAAATGATTCTCTGTCATCCCTTCATTCCCGTCTATCATCCATGGATCTATACTTCATTATTCCTCTTTCATTCCATTGTCCATCCCATCCGTCCTTCATTGCTACTTCATCCCTCCATCATCCTCTTCACTTTCTGCTGGACCCTTCCTCTTAGCCTCTCCACCATGGCTTCTGTGTTGTTTCTGTTTAATGTTTTGTTGATCTTCTCCAGGACTGTCTCTCTGTGTCTGAGAGAAGGAATGAGTCAGACAGGAACCTGGTCCTGATGGTTGATCTTCTTTGGTATGGTGCTTATATGTGTCGACACAAACCTTCCGGCTGCACATTTACCTGGGTTCTGAAGGTTTGGTCCTATCTGACATCCAAACCAGGAGAAAGGTTACATGATAAATTATTGTGTGGATGCAGTTTTATTTCTCTTATAAAAATTTTTTCTGTAAATGTTTAGGTTCTAAAACATGATTTTCAGTTTTGACGTTTTAATAAAATAAAACGAAATGCTGAAGTTGGACTCAAACCGACCGGTTCTGCTGACCCTCATCCTGGACTTACTGGTTTAGACTATATATCTCTGAATGTTTCTCTGAACCTGTTGATGATGACTCTGGACCTGATGAACTTTATTCTGGACCTAACAATGCTTTCTCTAGACTTGTCGGCTTCACTGGAACCAACTGGTCCTTCCTTTGAAATGACTCTTGGTAATTATGTCCCTGTTGGTCCTGATTCCTGGGTTATTGATCCTTGCATTTAAACCTGTTGGTTCTGACCAGAAGGAAAGCAGCCTTTTCTATTGGACCGGATGGTTTTGTTTTCGATGCTGGTCTTGAACACAACCTATATGGCCAGCAGGTCTTGTCTCAGGATGTCTTGGTGTTAAGTCCTGATCTAATGTATTTATTGAAGGTCCTGCTGAGACTGACTGGGAGGTACTGGTTTAGGCTCTGAAGCTTGCAGCATTTGTTCTGAACCTGAAGACATTTGCTCCTGGACCCGCTGTTGTTGACTGAAACCACTGGTCTAAACTAAGACTTCTTGGAGTTTATCTTGAGAACTTTTGGTCATTGACTTGTTGGTTATGATGATAAATCAGGTCTGATGAGGTGTCTTTACTTCCTGCTGCTGAAGAGTAATAACTCCAGTGGTTTCAGCTCTCAGGTGGGTGTCTGGGTTCTTCCAGAACCAGGAACATTTAGATGGTTTCTTCAATAAATTTGAATCTTTTTCTATTAATTTCAAAGATGTGTTTTACTGTCAGGGTCTGGCCATGATCCAGGTGTCTCACCTCTTGGTGTTAAGTTCTCTAAGTAACCTAGTTGGTGTTCCTGTCATCAGTCTCGATGGGACACACTGGCTATGACTCTTTTCTTGTCAGCTTCATTCAGGGCTTATAGAAGGACACCTCAGGGCTTTTTGTCTGTACTCAAACAGACTGGTCCCAAATCAACACCAGCTTGTCTTAAGGCTGGAGCCTCTGGTCTGTCCCAGTTGTCCTAAACTCTGTACCAGGAGACCTTAGCGCTAGGCTTCACAGTGTTGACGGTGGACTTGGTGGTTTTTACAGGAACCAGCGGGTCCAGATACAGTACAGATCAGCTAGTTTAGAATCACATGCCGCTGAAATAATTAGAGTCTTTGTGGAAGTTTGAGTGTTTTTTAGGTTTCTTAGTTTTTTCCTTCGTTGAGTTGAGCTGATGTCTTCTTCCTCCTCTCCTCCTTTGCTCTTTCTCTTCCTGTCTGTCGATTCATGGCATGGTTTCAGTTCTTCAGCTCCATCTATAGCCTGGTTTCTCATCACCTCCTCTCTGATGGAGAACAGAGCTGTGCAAACACACCTCAGCTGCTTCTGATGCAGCGGTCCAACCGACTGTCCTTCACATCTACTTTGTGTGGTCGCCGATGACAAGGAGTACGACAGGAAGAGGTCAACGACCTGCTGAGTTCAGACTAACAAATGACTTCCCCTTTTAATACCCAACAGCTTCTCTGCAGCTGCCTGACAAGCAGTGGCGCCGGAATAGGGGGGGCCAGGGGGTCATCGGCCCCCCACTTTATGGCCCTGGCCGGCCATGATCTGGTCCTAACAAAAATTCACGTGGGCTTGACCCGATTGTGTTGAGAGGCTGTGACGGATCTCTCTCTCTCCCTCTTTGGCGCTCTCCTGTCTAGAGACAGAGGCACAAACAAAACGTTTGTGTCTCTTGAAACCTGACAGCATCCGCAAAAACACGCCTAGCGTGATATACGTGATGCAATACTGGACGTTTCAGCGCAAAGTTGTCAAATTTTGGGGAGAGTTGATGCCAATATGTTTCTGTAACACCTGTAGTGTTAGTATCTCACTAAAACTGCGTTCATTATTAGTCTGTCATCTATGCATGATCCAAAAGCAGCTGCATTTTGCAACAGCACCGCGCACCGATGGCAGGTCGCTATGTGGAGATGAAAAGAACAGCAACAACCTTCTCTGTTCGTGTGAACATCTTTGAAATAATAGAATAAAACAATAATCCGGACCTCTTGTAGCCTGTCAGGGTCATTGTTTCGTTTTCTGGATGCAACGCCAGTCAGGAACGGCCGTCACAACAGTTTTTTAATGAATGTAGAACTTATATTTTACTTTTTGTTTTATTAAAGACAATATTAGTTAATATGAAAAAAAGGAAAAAACGGTTGTTTTGTCAGCAGAAGTTCTGCAAAAACTGTTCAACAGTATAACGACAAAACGGAAAACAAAGTTTTATTTTATTTTTTAATTTTCTTTATTTTAATAAGAAAATATTACATCTGACAAATCAGATTTACAATGAAAACACCTGTTTATCATTATTCTACTGGTTCATGTAGGCCTAATGATAGTTGTTGGGATTATTTTTGATATAATAATAGTCTATAACATGAACATATTTGGTATTTCCCGGGCTATATTAGATCTCAGTTCAGTGACATGTGGTGAGGTCCATGACTGAAGCCCTTAGAGTCGGATGTACAAATATATGAACCCAATATAGAAACTGATATTTAATTGTTTTTAACTCAGTTCAAACTTAGTCGTTTTAAAAGCTTTTAATTCTGCTTTAATTAATTCTATACTGATCAACAATACGACAGCAAGAAAAACTAAATATTTCATATAAGGTCAAATTTGATTATCTAAAATTATTTTTTATTTTCCGCTGATCCTGCGGCTCCTCCATGGGTTGCAGCAGGAACTGTGACCCGATCCAGATGCTGCGGGTTCAGCAGAACTGGAGCAAAACCACAAAGGAGCGTCTTCGGCTATGGACTGAGGGAAGTCATTCTGTCCTAACGGCGGATCCTCCTGTGGACTCAGTAAGAACCACAGCTGTTCTGGCGCTGCGCGTTTTCCCGTGTAGCGACCAGATGCCCTCTGCTCTGGCCGCTAGACGCACCCAGGAGGTTGTTGCGCTGCGTCATCATGATCCAGCTGCTGATGTTTTTCCTTCTGTTATGTTTTGCTCCTGCTTTTCTGGACTGTTACAGTTTGTTAAGCTCTGTCATCACTGTCCACAGCAGCAGGTTTGTCATGTCAGCCTCCGCCCTGATTTATCCTCCCTGTTCATTTGCGCAGGGAGCCTCTGACTGCGTATTTACGCACTCAAAGCCTTTACGCTTCTCTTTACGCTTCTCTCTTACGAATCTGGGGTTACATAATCCCAGATTCTATGAGAATAGGCACAGCCCTTTATGGCCTGGGGTTTACTGGTTCCTAAAGGCTGAAGAAAAAACGCTTGTCCGGTCTCATCATTTATACTGAGACCAGGTGAGCCCCAATCAGCAGGTAACTGCGGTCAAGTGAGCCGACTGTCAGAAATACGTGGTCACGCCAGCCGACACCAGCTCTCTCTTTAAAAGATTAGCTTTGCGCATACATGGTGCTTTACGGTGATGGAACAGAAAGGAGCCGATCCTGGCAACGGTTGAAAAAATAAGAGGAAAATATTAATGACATTTTTACAACTTTCACATACATGTTTTATGTAAAAAAAATTAATATTTGATAATGTTACTGTAGAGTTTTGGAGAAATAACGGGTCAAAGTACCTACTAATGCTCATCCAGTATATGCTTTCTCCCACTTTCAGCAATTTATTTCTCCAAAACCATGAGAGGTGACAACACAATCTCTTCAGATTATATTAAAGGGTCATCTATACTATAACCAGAATAAATATTTCATAATTTTACTAACACAGTGGTGGTCAGTGGATTACTGGAGGTCCAGGAGAACCGAACACGGTCTTCTCTATGTATGACCCGTTATTTCTCCAAAACTCTACAGTAAAATAATGAAATATTTATTCTGGTTATAGTATAGATGACCCTTTAATATAATCTGAAGAGATTGTGTTGTCACCTCTCATAAGTTTGGAGAAATACATCCTGAAAGTGACACAAATGCCTATAGTGAGCATTAGTAGGTATTATTTCACCAAGCATCCTCAGTGAAATTATTAAATATTTATTTTTTTTCATAAAACATGAATGTGAAAGTTGTAAAATATCATTAATATAAATGTTCTGAAGGTTACTTTCCTGTTTTCCTCTTATTTTCTCAACCGTCACCAGGATCGGGTCCTTTCTGCTCCATCACCATAATGCACCTTGTATGCGTGAAGCTGATCTTTAAGAGAGAGGTGGTGTCAGCTGGCGTGACCGCGGATTTCTGACTGTTGGCTCACTTGACCGCGGAAGCAGGTAGCGGGAGGAATAAACATAGTGGTCAAAATACATAAACAGACTGTAAAGGGCAACTTTTAAAGAGAGAACAGGAGGAAGGAGGGTTCTGGGCTAAAGCCCCCGATATATCAAGACCCTAAAAACGTCCCTTAAGTACGCACCAACATTATAGTGTGACAAAACTGAGTCTGTGCGACGCAACACCCCCACGCCCCCCCACCTCTAAAATGAATCCGGCTGCTGACAAGGCAGGGGAAGCTTCAACGAGCTGATTTGTACCAGTGCTGAAGCAGCTCATCAGGATATAACCTCTAATTATCATTATAGAGGTTAACGATTTAAGACTCAACAATGTCAGAGTGAAGAAGAATTATTCTGATTTACAGTGAGATCAAAACAGGATGAGCCGGAAAACCTTTCCTAAATACTGGTGAAGAAAAGTTGGAATGAGACTCTCTGTGTTATGAACATTAGAGAGACTTTTTAAAGTGGGAGGGGAGACATGAATATTACAGCACATTAGCTAAAGTAGGTGAGCAGAGCTGCAGCTTGGCTGTTGTCTCTGGGAAGTGAGGTCATAAATATCCCAGCAGCACCGATGAAAATGTTAGGGAATAAAAGGGAATAACATCCAGCATCTGCAGAGATGGTTCAGGAAACTGGGACAGGAAAAATGAACCAGATTAAAATGGAAAAACAGAAAAGTTCAGGTGGCGTCTCACACCAGGAATCCTGATGGCAGGGGGGACCTCCATTGTTATTGGTTCTTGTGGAGGTACCTGGATGCTCCAGAAACTTCAACCCTGGGTTTCAGGAAGCTGGTGTCAAACAGTTCATGTGGTGTGATTCTACTGGAGGTTCCTGCTACCATTAACCTTCTAGTGGGGGTGGGTGAGGGATGCTGCCAACATCAGCTCTCTGCTTCTATTCAGCGCAGCTGAAGCAGCTTCTGAGATTTTTCTCCTGGTTCTGAGGACAGGCACCAACACCGTTCTGATGGATTTTAATAAACAAGCTAACAAGAACCCCATAAAAGTCGAGACAAGATGACTGCATGTGTGAAAAGGCACCAATCAGGCAGAACATTATGACCACTGACAGGTGATGCGACTATCACTGCTTATCATAGCACCTGTAAGTGGGTCACATATATCAGGCCTGGCCCACATCTGGTCTCACCGACAGTCATGCGGGCCGGACCCGACTGTGCTCAGAGGCTGTGGCTGATGTCTCGGCTCTTGCTATCTGTCCGTTTGTGCCTCCTAAAACCAGATAGCATGCGCAAAAACATGTCCAGCGCAATTTACTAACATGTGCAATGAGGTCAGATGCGCAAAATAACACCTGCTGTCCATTTAACACCTTTACCTCAATGAATAGCCAGAACTGGGCTATCAGCACAAATTCTGGACGGATTGTTCTGTTCATCTAACATGTGCAATGGGATTATTTTGCGCTGCAGTTTGCAACAGCATTGCTAACAGATGGCAGGTATTATTGCTATGTAGAGAAGATGCCAGCAGAGGAGAAGGAGAAGAAGTGGAAGAGGAAGAGGAAGAGAAGGGACCTTCTCTGTTAATGTGAACATATTTGAAATGACAGAAGAAGAAACTAATCAGGACCTTTCACCTTTAAGATGACTTGGAGCCTAAAACACAGCAGAGTAGCTTCTGGCATCTGGATCATTCCAACAAACTATGGCAGCCTGTCAAGGTCATAGATTCAATTTCTGAACTAGATGTCACTCAGAAACTGCGTCATCTTTCCAGACACCCAGGAGGCACGAAATGAATGAAGACTTGTCTGTTATTAAAGACAATGTTATAGTTTTTAGTTTAAAACAGAAACAGAGAAAACGGGTGGTTTGCCAGCAGAGGTTCCAGCTAAAGGAACAGTGATGAACCGGCTACAGGGCTCACTTATGCATGTGGGGAACACATCCCAGTCTGTGTGGTCCGATCCAAAAGACGAGCTGCTGCAGCTCAAAATACTGAGGAAGTTAGTGCTGGTTCTGATGGAAGGTGTCACAATACACAGTACATCTCTTGATGACCAATGGAAGAAGGTGTCCTAGTGTGAAGAGCCAGGCTTTCAGTGCGTCACATGGAGCACCTGGTGCATAGCGAGAGCTTAGACTATGGGAAGAAGGCAAGCCTGCGGAGGCAGTCTCATGGTTTGGGCAATGTTCTGCTGGGAAACATTGGGTCCTGCCATCCATTTGGGTGTTACTTTGATGTGTACCACCTACCTAAGGATTGTTGCAGACCATGTACGCCATTTCATGGAAACAGAGGCATCTTTGAGGAGGATGTGCTCCCTGCCACAAAACAGGAATGCTTGCACAACAGCAATTATGGAGGATGGACCTGGTGAAGCTCTCAGCTTCAGGTGAACAATTTGAGCTCTCAGGGAGTTCCCAGCAGTTAGAGGATCCCAGGTTCTGAAGAAGACACACAGGAAGCTTTGAAGGAATGTTTGGGAAGCTTGGGGGCCTGGCGTGTGGATATAAGTTTAATGAGATGAACATTTGGAGCGGAGTGAATGGAGCAGTAACGGGACGCTGCACCGCCGCAGCAGATTAGTATCAGAGGTCGTTTTGAAGTCACAGCTTGTTAAATAGGATTGATCTGATCTTCCTGCTTCCAGCAGCCTGTTCATGTTCAGTTGCCTTCTGAAAGCCTCCTGGTTTCATTCTGTCTTTCAACTGAGAGGAGAAAGTATTCATCAAGGTTCTGCTAAATTAGTCTGACAGGTTTCTGAGCCGTCACAGATCTTTTTTGTTCTGCTGTAAAAATATACCAGGTTTCTTCACACCTGCAGTCACAACTCAGGAGTAAATTTACACCACCAAGTAAATATAACTGTAGAGGGTAGCTGCGATCTTCTGTTGTATTTAAATCACACCCTGACATGGTGTTTCCACAGCCACAGACGTTTACATCATGTTCTAATATTCCTGCAAGAACATTAGAACATGATGTTTTTATGATCAGTTAAATAATGTTTCTTACAAACAGAAGTTAGGCAGGCCCACACCCTAATACATCACTTTGCTCTGATTGGACAACTCGAGTGGCCTGATCAGGCTCCTCCCAGTATTCCACCAACAGCTTAAGAAAGCATCTGATTGGACACAGTCAGAACCGCCCGGTAGGAGATCAGAACAACCTCTACCAACCAACAGGGATAAAGTGTTTTTAAGGGATCTCTCTTGATGCAGAACAAATACGGCAACATTTAACTCATGTTGTGTTAATGAGTAGCGTTAATTATGAATAATGTTGAATTATTGTTAAAGGCATAGTTGAGATTTCCTGAACTGATGTTGTCTGAAGTAGTTAACAGCAGTCAGTATCTTACCTGCAGCAGATACAGGTTTTATTGCAATCAGCAATAAAGTACAGCAGATATCAGCCTAATGAAACAGCTTGAAACCTTCTTGCCTGTAAAGTCAACAGTGCCTGAACTCACTGTGAACACATTCAACTTCCAGTAAGCTGGAAATAAATAATAACCTTTATTTAGGCGGCTCAGAATCCAAGCATAGGGCTGTGTTAAGAACATGTCCCACTGAGTGGAGTCCCCAGGATGGACCCAGACCATTCTGACGGAACCACATATGCATTCTGTCCTGGAAACACTGGGGATCCTCCAGGAGGAGCTAAAGAGAGTTGCGGTGGAGAAGGACGTCTGGGTTTGCCTCCTGGACCTGTTATCTCTGTGATAAAAAAAAATCTGCTGCAGGTAAGGTTCTGAAATATTTCTTTAGCTGCAACAGAACGGGGTTTGGTCCAATACAGAATAGCAGCAGAACCCAAAACTAACAGCACGAATCTGGTTGAAATAGACCATAGCAAACCCTCCCGGGACCAACTGATCACATATGTGAGAAAGTTCATGTGTGATTCTAAAACTCTAAATATATAGAGTGTGTTGGTTATTAGGACTGGACAATACATCATCATCAGTGTGTGCAATATTCACATCACAGAGGACTGTTTGGAGCCTAATTTATTCCCAGTTTTATGAACTCAAGGTAATATTCAGCCAGTTGGACAGTCTCAGGGCAGCAGATGCTACCAGCAGACACTGATGACATTGCCCAGAATACTGAGGGACACATAGTGATGGAAGCACAGATGAGAAAGAGGAAAGGCAGATATTGCAGCCCTATTAGTGATGTAATTCAGAGCATGAGGACGGACAGTCGGACGGACAGCCAAAGGGTCTGTGATGTGTTTGCCTCTGAATCTCCTGACTTGAAGCAGAAGAAAATCAAATCATTTGTTAGATGCTTTGCTGCGACTGTCTATAATCTTTGTGTCTGCATATTTTCTCTGTGCACATCACCCATCAGACTAAAAACAGGAACTATGAAAACCTCGACCAACAGAACTTTGACTTCAGGAGAACACCCAAGGTATAAACTTGCATGGTGAAATGATGCACGCCGCCCAACCAATCTCTAAGCTCGCCCAGTAGTAGCCAAACACCAGTTAGCCACGCCCACCCGCCCAGAATCCAACCCGGCTCCAGAGATAGACTCTTGTCTTGGTGGCACGTCTTCTCTCCACCATCTCTTTTCTTTCTTTTGAGTTTTCATGATTCCTGCACACAGAATGGGTTCGCACTGCCAGGAGAGACGCCCTTCCTCTTCCTCTTCCTCTTCCTCACCCGCCATCCCCCACCTCCCTGCCCCCTGGTTATCTTCCATGTGAAGGGTTGCATGCAGCCAGGCTGATGCTTGGCTCTGTCTGCAGATCTCCGAAGAAACTCTGGATCCTTTCACTGCTCCTTTTTTTGAGAAATGACCCACTCTTTCCTCCCCTCCCTCTCCTCCCTGTCCTCATTCTCTCCACTCGAACGTTTTTTATTTATTTGCAGTTGCATCAGCGCTCTAACATGCACGTCCCTGATTGGTTGGTTGGAGTCAGTTTGCATGTGCCACCACACCACGCACAATTATTTGCCCTTCCTTATTTGTACTCAAGCTTTGAGTTTTCTTTCAGTTTAGCAGATCTTTGACTCTTTCTGCCTCCATCTTTTTGCCCCACCCCCTCCTCCGGCCGGTGGTAGCATGGGTGAGATGGAGCATGGTCAAAGCTGGGTAGGGTTGGTTCAGGGCGGTCATGGGGGAGGAGGTTCAGGATATCTGAAGCTAATGATTCCTGTCCTATGGTGTGTTGTATTCTGCTGTGTCTCTCCCTGTCCCTCGTTGGCACCGGTCCGTCGGTGCCGTGGTCCTCCAGGCGGAGAAGGTGCTGCTGTTCAGCCAGGATACCAACCTAACGGCGCTGCTGCTGGAGGCTAAAGACCTGGAGGCTCGAGTCATCATCCTGTCAGCCAGGTGAGCAGAACTCCGAGGGCGCGACCTTGTAAGGATGAAAGTACCGAGGCGGTCCAGTAAGAACAGCTGCATCTGGGCTAATCAGGGAGGGATCATAATAAATCTGTCAGCATCATAACTTAATAAACTCACCTTAAATAATGTAAAACTTGATGAGAGCTGGTAACCAATAAAATCCAGAATCAAATTTAATAAAGAACCAAACAACTGTTATTATTGATTAACTAAAGCAAAGCATAAAACAAATGACAACCACTGATAAACTACACTAAAAAACACTATTTCTACACACCACTGATTTAAATACTTATAGACTGGAAGCAAACACCCAAAACTATAAAACTGGTCGGGTCTCAGCCTGGCATCAGTCCAACGGTAGAAAGTAGCGGTGCTGTTCCTTCTGGCACAGGGCAATGGATGATTGGATGGTCCCAGCTTTGGGTAACAACGGAACTGGATCACTGATGCAACGGGGAACACACTGTGAGGTGGAGGTCAATGGAATCTCATACCAACTAAACAGAATGTACAGGTAGAACAACCAGAACATTTACCAGAGCCAAACCGGGGCAGATCAACTTCTTTCCTGGCTCTGGTGAGAAAACTTGTATGTTGATTCCAACATACAACTGAGTTGGAATCCCAACATGTGTCCAGGTGGATCCCCCGCACTAGTTCACCCAGCAGTCTGAGTTGGTCTAGGTTAACAGTGACATGTTTAAATCTCAGCCTGAGCAGCTCAACATGATAAACTGCTGACAGTAACCTGTGTCAAACTGTACGATTAACAATTAATGGACTTAACAATGTCTTCCAGCAACTGGATCGCCTTGTTTTGAAGATCTTTTTCTAAGCATCTGCTCATGTTTTCATCAAGAAAAGCCGTCTATCAAATCCCACCAACCTCTGTGTTTCCTTCACACACTTGCAGTGTGTGTTTGTTTACTTCCTCTCTGTATGTTTGTTTGCAGTGAGGATGAAGCTGCTGCTGTGTACAAAGCAGCCCGGCAGCTCAACATGACCGGTTCCGGTTATGTGTGGCTGGTCGGAGAGCGGGAGATGAGTGGGAAAGCTCTGAGCGAAGCTCCTGATGGTAATGCCGTGCTTGTCCTCCTCCTCCTCCTCCTCCTCCTCCTCCTCTCCCTCTCTCTCGCTGTCTGTCTGCAGCTTTGCTTCCATCCAACGCTCAGACTGAAGGTTTGACCTGCAGCAGAGAGGCAGCTCCAGTCTGTAGGAACTGTTGGGAATGTTTCTCTATTTGCCCACTTTGTTAGGTTAAAGGGTTCACCAGGATTAGAAATATGTTCGGTGCTGAAAACAGGCAGGCAGAGGGCTAAACGAGGAGTCCAACAACTTTTACTCATACGTCGAGAGTCAATAATTCAAAGCCAGCCTAAACAGGAAGCATGAAATGAAGAAAGGTAATCATCTATAGAAGCTGATGATGGACTGAGGACAGGTGTAATCATTTCTGATGAAAGACAGGTGTGGAGCAGGAAGGTGGGACTACTGGGGATATCTGATGACTCCCAACAATACAAGAGAAAGTAACCAAAGATAATGAAAGTATTGAAAATAAATCTCAAAGAGGAGGTTTCCATTCAGGAGCAGTTGATTCATAAAGTCCCTTCAGGACTGGACTGGGATATCAGAGGAGAAAAACATAACAGTAACAACATGTAACAGTGCACTGGATGATGAAGATCGTCCTAAAAATTTTAAATCCCACAAATCTGTAGGCGGATTATGAATTAAAGGTTCCCGTGTTTGGAAAATATATCAGAACATTTGGTTCCAGTTTGACTTTATCTGACTCAGCCATTATTTCCATCAGAACCATCATGCAAGGTTTAAATGGGTCTGATAAAGGTGGACTTTACTTAAACTAGTTATAATTCTGGTACCTTTTCTAGTTTTTCCACCAATCATAGTTCAGGTTTGAGGCTTTTTTTCACATTTTCCCACAGAATGTTCAGCTTAGAGTGTGAAGATGGTTCTGACCCGCTGAGGTATTCCAAACCTTTTAGATTTAAACAGGATCTCTATCTAATCGTAGGTGTTTCTGTCTACTTCCAGTCAGAGTGTCTCCCACTGCTTTAGGACTTCTGACCAATCAGAGCCCAGAGTGTAGAGCGACACGTCCACACTCTCATACCCTTTCAGTAGATTTCAGTTCTGAATGGTTCTGTAGAACCTGGACCTGAAGGTTCTGTTTACCCTGTCAGATGTCCTACAGGAAACACCGCAGACACAGAACCATGTCCATGTCTGTCCACAGAAGGTTCTGACACAATCTTTCCTAGAATTAGATTGATGTTATTTCTAGTTTTTACTCTCGTCTCAAACTGTTTGTTGGAGGCTGAAACTTTGGTCTGGTTCTGTCTGCACATCCCATTAAAAGTTGTGGGTTCCTAAAGAAAGGGCAGGAACCATCTAGCAACCAGTGACTCAGTGGTTTGTGAGACTCTGGTCCAAACATCACTCATTCGCTCATTCTTTCTTACAAACCATCTGGATCCAGATCTTCTTCAGGTTCCTGTTGATAAGTAGATGTTTGCTTAACATTGTTGAAACTCTGCAAACAGCAGCAGGAGGCAGGAGGCTGCTGACTCTGCTGAACATTCATCTACAGATCTGTGGTTTTCTCCTGAGCTGCTCGATGGTTGGATGGAAACACAGCTGCTCTCTCTCTGGTAGCGCTGAGGAGCTCTGATGAAGGAAGCTGATCCTCCTCCTCAATGTCACTTAGCTTCTTGGTGTGTTTCTCTCTGGGTTTTCTGACTGCTGGTTGAACGTTTAAACATCTGAAAGCGGTGGAGACATGTTTAAAGGTTCCCAACCACTTGTTTTCATTGTAACTGTGGCTTTGAATGTGTCTAACATCTTTTTGTTTCATTTTCTATAGTGTGTGTCGTCCGCCTGCCCGTTCTCACAGTAAACGAGCCAATCACAAGGGGCCGATTCGGGGGTGGGGGGAGTTGTGCTGTTCTGGTGTACGTGTGTGTGTGTGTGGGGGTGGGGGGTGGGGGGGGGGTGCCTCTTGCTGGGGTTACCGTGACGTGTGTCCAATCAAACACGGGTAAGATGCCTCTGCTGCTTCCTGTTATCTGCCTGATGCGGTCAACAAAAGCCCCGCCCACTGCTGCGACATGGAGGCTGGGGGCGGGGTTTATTGAGTCAGCTGATTACTCAGGCAGCCACAAGATCACCTGTTGACACGGTTCCCTTCAGACAGATTGAAGGCTTCCTATGGTTCTTGTACAGATTAATCTGCTCTGAATCCCAAATAAAATGATCCAGAGGTCATGGCCTCGGCACCGATACTGCAGACTGAACATCCAGAGTACCAGCAAAACAGCTGCAAAGAACATCTTTGATGCATCAATAAAAGGGGTTTCAGATAAAACCCACAAATCAGACTATACCTGGGTGCTGAATGTTTTAGAGAAACAGGGGCTGAGATCCCTGTACCCTGATACCCTGACATCCTGACACCACGATCCGATGATGTCCTGATACCCTGTTGTCTTTTGAAGTCTTGGTAGATCTCTGGCTGCTGAGTAATTGGCTTCTGCTCTCTGTCTGTGGCTTTAATTGCTCCAGAAAACATCCTCACCAACCCAATGCTGCACTCTGAGAAATAAAAAGATTTTTCTTCACATCATCAAAAATCCTTAATAATTAGTTGGAAATTCTGCTAATCTGCACTCTGGTAACAGGGCTGTTGGTCTCAGCTTTCAGCAGGTTGGAGGTTTCTTTACAGGGAACGTGTTCCAGATAATCCTGACACTCCTGTAGACCAGAGTCTGTAGTTCTACGCCTTGTTATGGTTCTGCAGATTTCAGAACATTCAGTATAATGTCCTGGTACTATATTATATGTACATACTTAGCAGCTATTCAACTACTTTCAACAGAGTCTCATTTGATCAGATTTGTCATAATTAATCTGGATACCAAGAAGTTGAACTCAGCACGACCTTTAACCTAGTGTTCTCACCATAGATGTTTTTCCTGTTCCATTTCTTTCTTTGAGTTCTTTGGTTTTATGTATCAGGACAAAAAAACTTTTCTGGTCTTCAGCAATACTGAAAATATTCCTCAGATGAAATAACAGCAGCTGGTAGAACCTCATTTAGTAGCCTGCACAACCTCCTTCGGCAGCCTTCAGACTTCCTTCAACAGCATTTAGAACCTCCGTCCCCAGCTTGTAAACCTGCTTCAGCAGCTTGGAGAACATCCATTAGCAGTCTGTAGAACCTCCTTTAGCAGCTTGTAGAACATCCATTAGCAGTCTGTAGAACCTCCTTTAGCAGCTTGTAGAACATCCATTAGCAGTCTGTAGAACCTCCTTTAGCAGTTTGTAGAGCCTACTTCAGTAGCCTTTAGAACCTCACTGGCAGCATTTAGAACCTCTTTCAGCAGCGTTTTAGAACCTACTTTAGAACCTCCTTCAGCAACTTGTAGAACCTCCTTCAGCAGCTTGTAGAACGTCTATTAGCAGCTTGTAGAACCTCAAGAACCTCCTTCAGCAGTCTTTAGAAGCCCCTTTAGCCGCTTGTAGAATCTCCTTCCTCAGCTTGTAGAACCTCCTTTAACAGTTTGTAGAACCTTCTTCCTTGGTTTGTAGAACCTCTTTAGCAGCATTTAGAACCTCATTTAGAACCTCCTTCAGCAGCTTGTAGAGCCTCATTCAGAGGCCTTTAAAACCTCCTTGACTCACCAAACTCTTTCAGTGCCTCACATTGTTTCGGAGGAGTTCTGGTCCGCTCTTGTTTCCAACGATGCTTCAGTTCATTGATGCTTCAACTCAGCTATCTGAAGGTCCAAACACAGCATTTCAGTCAAGTTGAGGTCAGGACTTTGACTAGACCACTGCATCAAATTGATTCTTTTTCAGCCATTCTTAAGATCAGCTGCTGTGTTTGGGATCATTTTAGTGCTGATGACCCAATTTGGACCAAGCTGTCAGACAGATCGACTCACACTGGACTCTAGAATAGTTTGGTAAACAGAGGAGGCCATGGTCCACTTAGTGACTGGTGATTATCTCCTGTAGCTGTAAATAGGCCCAAACCATCAACTCTCCATCGCTGTGCTTGACAGCTGGTATGAGGTTATTGTGTTGCTCTGGTGCTTCTGTATAGCTTAGTTTTGATAAATCGTGACATAGGATACTATGCACTATGTATCATCTGAGTTTTGATTGAGCTCATTTTTAAGATCAGCTGCAAAACAAATGATTTAGTTATAAATTATGTCCTTAATCATAGAATTTAAAACCTGAAAGACAACGGACTTCTTCTTGACTGTGACTGAAGGTTGGATGTTATCTGCTGTAAAAAAAATCTAAATGAACCCGTTTAACCTGCACATCCTCGCAGAGACCAGCATCTCAGATTGGATCCTGGTGTTTTCATTGCTGTGTAAACACCTACTGTTTCTGAAACAGTTTCCTGAAAAGAAGCCCACAAAGCTGAACTGTGACATTTTGGATTTTGTTGCTGTTGTTCTTCAACAGACTCGTGTCACATTATAAAAGAAAAATCTCTGCATTTGCTGCTTCAGCTAACTTAGCAACAGCCTGTTAGCATTGTTAGCATTGGTCATTGTTCTCACAGGCAGTTTTCACAATGTATACAAAACATGTTCCAGTCTGTTTGGTTGGAACAACATTGTCAGCCTGTTTTAGAAGATAAATGTTCACCTGTTTGAATCTTAGTTAGTTGTTTAGCAAGGTGTTACCAAATGTTTCGGGACAAAAGTTAGCATGTTGGGACTATCATTTATCACCAGAAAGTGTCTGTAAATCCAGTTTTTACTGGTTTTACTCAACACATATTTTAGTTAATTGTGGGATTTAACAATTTATTGTTACATTTTCTTTATTATTCAGTTTTATTATGGTTTTAAAAGTTAAAACTTTGGGAAATTGTTGGGAAACTCAAATTCTAACACCTGCAGGACTTTCAGAGATGATGTGATGGTTTTCAAACATCTCAACCTGGATCAGGCAAAATGATCCAACAGTTTCTGTCAGGGTTTTTTATTCTATGTGCCTGGGCTAAGAGACATTAAGTTCAAACAGTTGTAAGAGAAGATGCCCAGCTCATGCCTGTGAAGGTTTTATCAGCAGGCTTAGAACTACATCCAGTCCAGCACTGCCCTGAAAAAATAAGAAATCGGCATTCCTTCAGGAAATAAAACCGTAACATAGGCTACCCTGATATGAAATAAAGAGGACGTGGTCGACAAAGATTTATGCGGATCCTTCCAAACCATTTTGGTTTTCCCATATTTACTCATTGTAATTTATGATTGCAAATGGTATCTAAAATATTTATTTTTTTATCTCTTTGTTGGTAAAAGCCAATTTGCAAAAGTTCAGAGACCTACACTCACTGGCCACTTTATTAGGTACACCTTGCTAGTACCAGGTTTGACCCCCTTTTGCTTTCAGAACTGCCTTAATCCTTGGTGGCATAGATTCAACACGGTACTGGAAACATTCCTCAGAGAGTTTGGTCCATATTGACATGATAGCTTCACACAGATGCTGCAGATTTGTCGGCTGCATCCATGATGAGAATCTCCCGTTCCACCACATCCCAAAGGTGCTCTATTGGATTGAGATCTGGTGACTGTGGAGGCCATTTGAGTCCAGTGAACTCATTGTCATGTTCAAGAAACCAGTCTGAGATGACTCGTGCTTTATGACATGGCGCGTTATCCTGCTGGAAGTAACCATCAGAAGATGGGTACACTGTGGTCATAAAGGGATGGACATGGTCAGCAACAATACTCAGGTAGGCTGTGGCGTTGACACGATGCTCAATTGGTACTAAGGGGCCCAAAGTGTGCCAAGAAAATATCCCCCACACCATTACACCACCACCACCAGCCTGAATCGTTGAAACAAGGCAGGATGGATCCATGCTTTCATGTTGTTGAAGCCAAATTCTGACCCTACCATCCGAATGTCGCAACAGAAATCAAGACTCATCAGACCAGACAACGTTTTTCCAGTCTTCTATTGTCCAATTTTGGTGAGCCTGTGCCAATTGTAGCCTCAGTTTCCTGTTCTTAGCTAACAGGAGTGGCACCCGGTGGGGTCTTCTGCTGCTGTAGCCCATCCGCCTCAAGGTTCGACGTGTTGTGCGTTCAGAGATGCTCTTCTGCATGCCTTGGTGGTAACGAGTGGTTATTTGAGTTACTGTTGCCTTTCTATCAGCTCGAACCAGTCTGGCCATTCTCCTCTGACCTCTGGCATCAACAAGGCATTTGCGCTCACAGAACTGCCGCTCACTACATATTTTCTCTTTTTCGGACCATTCTCTGTAAACCCTAGAGATGGTAGTGTGTGAAAATCCCAGTAGATCAGCAGTTTCTGAAATACTCAGACCAGCCCGTTTGGCACCAACAACCATGCCACGTTCAAAGTCACTTAAATCACCTTTCTTCCCCATCTGATGCTCAGTTTGAACTGCAGCAGATCGTCTTGACCATGTCTACATGCCTAAATGCATTGAGATGCTGCCATGTGATTGGCTGGTTAGAAACTTGTGTTAACGAGCAGTTAGACAGGTGTACTTAATAAAGTGGCCGGTGAGTGTAATTCTCCTCTGTGGTGTCGCTCCAGGAGCATTGTTCGGTTATCGCTCTGTTCTGTATGTCCTCCACAGCGGCGCACAGGAAGTTAGCTGATGTACTTCAGCTTTGATGATGCTAACAGTGTTAGCTGGCTGCCGAGACTCAGCTGGAGGACAGATGTGGACACTTTTCCTCGCAGTGTGACAAGTTTCTGCTGAAGGAAATCACCAGCCAGGCTTTATAATGTCCCAGTGGGGCTTTTCTGTGCTGAGACAAATGGTGGTGATCGTGAGAGTGAACTCCCAGCATGCAGTTTGGTGTTACTGAACACTGACCTGATGCCTGAAGCCCCGAGAGTGTGTGTCTGAATTACACAGATTTAATTACCTCAGATTAAAGTGTGTCTCAGAGTGTGTGTTAATTAGGGTGTGTATGTGTGTGTGAGAGTGAATGAGGACAGGGTTCAGATTGAATGCAGTCTAACTTTCTGCTGTGTGTGTGTGTGTGTGTGTGTGTGCGGTGCAGGCTTGCTGGGCCTCCAGCTGATCAACGGTAAGAACGAGTCGGCTCACATCACAGACGCCGTCGCCGTGGTTGCTCAGTCTCTGCAGGAGCTGTTTGAGAAGGAGAACATCACGGAGCCTCCACGAGGCTGTGTAGGGAACACCAACATATGGAGGACCGGGCCACTCTTTAAACGGTCAGTGTCAGGCTGAGCCAACTAGTGACCCACCTTGACCAACTGTTTTCTGCCTGAACTCAAATGTAAATCTAATTTATTCTAATTTTTAGGTCTGATGATTTTGTTTTTTACAAATTGATTTAACAAGAACTTCAAAACTAAAACCTTTTTATTTAGCCGTAATTGACAGTTGGACCCGACTGCAATCTGCTTCATATATCAAACATTTAAAGGTTCTTATCCAAGTCTTCACTGAAATGAACCCAAACAGAGGGCATTTTGTTCCGACTTTCTGGAATAAACTGGATTTGGTTCCACTTCCTTTTATCATCTCTTGATTAATAACAGTTTATCACATTAGGGTTTTCACCCAAGTTCTGGTTCTGAAACAGTTTAGAACTCAGCACAAGGTTTTTCTGTTTAAACTTGAGACGTTTTGGCACCAGCGCTGAAACATTTCCTCCGCAGTTACAGGACAAATGAGACGGATGTGGGACAAACAACACCGAAACAATTACAGGGATTATTATTAATTAATAAATTCCAGATGTAAAGTTGTGTGTTGGGCTCCAGAAATGTAGAGAATTTTAGAATGGAAACTTAATATAGTAAAACAAGTTATTAATAAATGAAATAAAATGTGTAAATATTTTTCTTTAAGATGCACTGTTCACGTGAGAAAAAAGCCTTTCTGCTGCTGGAAGATGGTCAAACATGGTCATAGCTCCACCATGGCTACCCGTTCTGCTGTTTCTCTCTCTGAGTCTCCTCCTCTCTCCTGCTCTCTGTGTCAGATGTTCAGTTACTCTTCTGCCTCCTTTAGTGATAATGGTACGTGTAATAAATGTAGCATTTTTGTAGCTTTGGAGGCGAGGGTGTCGGATTTGGAGGCCCGGCTCCGCGCTGTTGAAAAACCAGCAGATAGCCGAGGCCCCTTAGCCAGCGCGGAGCCACCGAGGGTAGCTCCCCGTAGCAGTCCTCCGGCAGAGCCCGCGCAGCCGGGATCTCAGGCCGGCTGGGTGACGGTACGCAGGAAGCATAGTTCTAGATCTCAGCCCACAGGTCACCACCAACCCGTCTGCGTTTCTAATAGATTTTCCCCGCTCAGCGACACACCCGCTGAGAAGCCAACTCTGGTAATTGGCAGCTCCATAGTCAGAAACGTGGCGCTAGAGACACCAGCGACCATAGTCAAATGTCTGCCAGGGGCCAGAACGGGCGACATCAAATCCTACCTGAAACTGCTGGCTAAGGATAAGCGTAAATACAGTAAGATTGTTATTCACGCTGGTGGTAATGACACCCGGTTACGTCAATCGGAGGTCACTAAAGTTAGTGTTGCTTCGGTGTGTAAGTTTGCCAAAACAATGTCGGACTCCGTCATTTTCTCTGGTCCCCTCCCCGATCTGACCAGTGACGACATGTTTAGCCGCATGCTGTCATTCAACCGCTGGCTGTCTAGGTGGTGTCCAGAAAACAATGTGGGCTACATTGATAGTTGGCGAACATTTTGGGGAAAACCTGGTCTGATCCGGAGAGACGGCATCCATCCCACTTTGGATGGAGCAGCTCTTCTTTCTAGGAATCTGGCCGAATTTATTAGTTCTCCAAAACTCTGACAACCCAGGGTTCAGACCAGGAAGCAGGGTCGTAGTTTAACACTCCTCTCTGCAGCTTCTGTACTGCTACCCACCAATTACCCTATTAAGACAGTGTCTCGCCCACGGCCAAAATTGAATAGATTAAAAAATAATCTAAAAGGAGGAAATCAGGAAAATCTCATAAAATAAACACAACTCAGACTAAAAAGAAAAATAAAACAATTAAATGTGGCTTACTGAACATAAGATCTCTCTCTTCAAAGACTTTGCTAGTTAGTGACCTGATTTGTGACAATCAGATTGATTTATTTTGCCTCACAGAAAACCTGGCTGGCAGCAAGAGGATTAATTTACTATAAATGAGTCACTCCTACTAATTATTTAAAATTTTTCACATTCCCTAAAAAAAATTGGGCGAGGAGGGGGGAGTAAAACCATCTTTCAGTCCGATTTATTGACTAGTCCCAGACCAATCAATAGCTACAACTCTTTTGAATTTTAATCCTTAGTTTTCTCATCCAAACTGAAAAGCACTAAAACCACTTCTGTTTGTTGTTTTGTACCGTCCACCAGCCCTTACTCTCATTTTTAGATCAGTTTTCAGACCTTTTATCTGATTTAGTGTTAAATACAGATAAAGTTTTTATAGTGGGGGGATTTTAACATTCATGTTGACACTGAAAAGTGATAGCTTAAATATAGCCTTTAATGGGGTATCTTAAACTCAATTTGGGGCTTTACTCAAAACATTAACAAAGCTACCCACTTTTGTCTTCATTCTCTGGACCTTGTGCTGACATATGGCATTGAGTGTAAAGAATAAAAATTTTTTTCTCACAACCCTGTCCTGTCTGACCATTTTTTAAATAACCTTTGAGTTTAATTTGATCTAGTAGATCATTATCAGACGATGCTGTAACACCTTTAAAGAATCTGTTCCACTTTTAATTTGCTCATTATCACAGAAAAACAGAGTGGAGGGCAATAATTTTGTTTCTTCCCCTTCACAAATTGATTATCTTGTTCAGTGTTACTTCATCATTGCGTGGTGCATTAGACAATGCAGCCCCCTTGAAAAAGAAGGTTATTATTCATAGGAGGCAGGCTCCTTGGTTTAATTCAGAGCTGCGTACTTTAAAACACAATGTTAGAAAATTGGAGCGAAAATGGCGCTCTACACACCTAGAGGATTCCAACTTAATCTGGAAAAATTGCCTACTGTTGTATAAAAAGACACTTCACCAAGCTAGAACAGCTTATTTCTCATCCTTATTAGAAGAGAACAAGAATAATCCTAGTTTCTCAATAGTACAGTTGCTAAACTTAACCCCAAGAGTCATAGCTCTGTTGAGCCATCCATTCCCTTAGCTCTCAGCAGTCATGGCTTTATGGGATTCTTTTTAAATAAAATTGATTCTATTAAGAAGAAAATCTTTGACAATCCCCGAGATGATTACTTCATCCTCAACAAGTGAGACAACATTGAAAAAACTGTAGAACCCTGATCTGTGTTTGGACTGTTTTTGATCCTGTGGAGCTTCCCTGAGTTATCAGAAAAATTAGCTTTATCTAAACCTTCAACTTGTATGTTAGACCCAATCCCAACCAAATTATTTAAGGAAGTGTTTCCCTCTGATTACCAGCCCCATTTTAGATATGATTAATTTATCTTTAGTAAATGGGTATTTACCCCAAGCTTTTAAAGTAGCTGTAATTTAAAACCCTTTGCTTAAAAAACCCTTCGCTTGATCGAGATGACTTTAAAAAATTATAGACCCATATCCAATCTTCCATTCTTATCAAAATTCTTGAGAAAAAAGTTTTTCTAATCAAAAGTGTGAGCATTTACACAGCAATGACCTGTTTGAAGAGTTTCCGGTTTCAGAGCTCATCATAGCACTAAAACAGCTCTGCTAAAATCACTAATGATATTCTTATGGGCTCAGATAATGGACTTGTGTCTGTACTGGTTTCTGTTAGATCTCAGTGCTTGCTTTGATACAGTCGATCATAAAATTTTTCTTAGAAAAGGCTGGAATATGCTGTAGGGATCAGGGGGAACAGCACTAGGCTGGTTTTTAAATCTTATCTGTCTGACAGATTCCAGTTTGTTCATGTAAAAAGATAAATCATCTTTTAAAACCCCCGGGGTTTAAATTGTGGGGAAAACCACAGGGTTCAGCACTTTGGGCCAATTCTCTTACTATATATATGCTTCCAATAGGTGAAAATTATCAGGCAGCATGGTAAAATTTTCCTGTTACGCTGATGATACTCAGCTTTACTTATCCATAAATCCTGATGAACCCAAACCAGTTTAAAAGACTACAAGCATGTCTTGAAGACATAAAACTTGGATGACTTTAATTTTCTGCTTCTAAAAATTCAGACAAGACAGAAGTTGTCGTCTTTGGACCGGGGTCTTTAAAAAAAAACTGCTTAGTCAATCACTTAACCTGGATGGCATTAATTGACCTCCGATAATAAAGTAAAAAACCTTTGGTGTTTAATTTTTGACCGGAAAATGTCATTTAAATCCGTATAAAACAGGTTTCTAGGATTTCCTTCTTCACCTCCAGAACATTGCCAAAATTAGAAATATCCTGTCCAGGATTGATGCTGATAAACTAGTCCATGCATTTGTTACTTCAGGCTGGACTATTATAATTCTTTACTATCAGATGTCCACAAAATGCAGTTAAAAGCCTTCAGCTAATTCAAAATGCTGCAGCAAGAGTTCTGATGAAAATTAAAAAGAGAGATCATATTTCCCCTACTTTAGCTTCCTTCATTGGCTCCCTGTTAAATCCAGAATAGAATTAAAATTCTCCTCCTCACATATAAAGCCCTTAATGATTTAGCTCCATCATACATCAGAGATCTGATTGTTCCAATACGTTCCTAACAGAGCACTTCGTTCTCAGACTGCAGGTTTACTGGTGGTTCCTAGAGTCTCTAGAAGTAGAATTGGAGGGCAGATCCTTTTAGTTATCAGGCTCCTCTCCTGTGGAACCAGCTCCCAGTTTTAGTCCGTGAGGCGGACACCCTGTCTACTTTTAAGGCTAGGCTTAAAACTTTCCTTTTTGATAAAGCTTATAGTTAGAGTGGCTTAGGTTATGCTGAGCTATCTCTGTAGTTATGCTGCTATAGGCTTAGGCTGCTGGAGGACATAATGACCACTTTCACCCTCTTCGCTACTTTCTCACACTACTTGTCAATTTTGCATTATTTGCTCTTATTTCAGCTTTTAACTTTGTTCTCTCTCTTTTCTCTTCCTAGAAGCTACACCTGGCCTGACTCTGTGTCTACCTGTGACACCTTTCTGGAGAGGGGAATCCTCCGAGCTTCTGCTGGCAACAACTTAATGCTCACCCTCTACCGATGATCCACATGTCCCTGTCTTTCAGTGTTTAACCCTTTCTCTCTCCTAGACATAGCTACTGACTGAGCTTTTACTGTGACTAACTCTATGTGCTCTCTTTCAGACTCTAACCTTGAAAACTGGCTCAGAGTTGATCTGTTCTTTCTTTCTAGGTGAAACGACTAAAGGAGCTACATCCATTAACATTTACCTTTTCCTTCCCATAGAAAGTACTCCTGGATCAGTGCTTCTTTGTTCTATTTGTGTCTCTGCTCTGTTCTCTCTAACCCCCAGTCGGTCGTGGCAGATGGCCGCTCACACTGAGCCTGGTTCTGGTTCTGCTGGAGGTTTCTTCCTGTTAAAAGGGAGTTTTTCCTCTCCACTGTCGCTACATGCATGCTCAGTATGAGGGATTGCTGCAAAGTCAACGCCAGTGACTGTCCACTGTCTCTACATGCTCATCCAGGAGGAGTGAATGCTGCAAGTCACTGACTGGATGCAATCTGCAGGGTTTCCTTAGATAGACAAACTTTTTATCCAATTTGAATAAATAACATAATCTGACTGCACTGTTCAATGATTAAGATTAATTGGAATGTATGTACCTGACTTTTGTGAAGTGCCTTGAGACGACATGTGTTGTGAATTGGCGCTATATAAATAAACTGAATTGAATTGAATTTAATTGAATTGTTCCAGCAAAGGTTCTGTTGACGGCGTCTCGGGTTCAGTTGGTTTAATATGGAGCAGTGATGGAAATGCTCAGTTACAGGGTCCGATCTTGGTTAGTCAGTAGCTGTGTGTCAGACCCTCGCTGCTGTTCCCTGAAGGCCTCACTGTGTCACGTTTAATGAACACTTCTATCGTAGGATTTTTAATTGTTCTAATCTCAGAGCAAACTTGTCTCCATTGGCTGGAGATGAATATGAGAGGGAACTAGAGACGCTTCACTGATCTGATGTGGGTTCATAGTGAAGTGCGAGTGAAAGAACCGGGATAATAAACGTTCCTGTCATACTTCATCGCCTTCCTCTTCCCCACAGGATTACTCATACAGACTTCCAGTCCAACCCGATCACTGTTATTCCTGCTGCACAATATCAGTCACCACTTGACCTCTGTACTAAAACTTCACGCTGTTCTGCTATCTTATTGACCCATCAGGGTGCTGATGTCATCAAAGTACCCGGACGGCCTGACGGGACGGATTGAGTTTAACGACGACGGCGACCGCCGCTTTGCTACCTACAGCATCCTGAACCAGCAAAAAACAGGTCGAGTCGTCCAGGTTGGAGTCTTCAACGGAACGCAGGTATGGTACACCTGATGGTGCAACAGTCCTACAAACTGGTTGGTTTCCTGCACAGACCAGCTTGGAACACCTTTTGTTGTTTTAACATGACGTTGATCCCAAAAACATGTCTAAACAGGGTTTGAAGTGGATAAAGCAGGCCTAACATCAAACGTCTTGGATGACGTTTGATGTTGAAAATGTTGGAGCAATGAACCCTAATCCCAACTGGAAATTAACCAGTTTAAATCAACTCTAGCAGTTCTGACCAAGAGAGCAGTCAAATATTGGGGAGAAGGATGCCAGAAGCGTGTTGATGGGTACAGAAGGCATGTGGTCGAGGTGCATCCTGCTTAGAGACATTTGACCAAACAGTGCGGTGTATGTAAACATTTGACCTCCTGTCAATCAGAGAAATTCCAGCAAAGGACCCAAATGAACCTGACATTCAAGCCCATAATGAGAAGAAGGATCCTTCTCAGAACTGTGTGGACATGGACACAGCGGTGTCAGAGCCTTCAAGGATCCTGTTGCTGTAAGTTCATTGGACTCATCTTGCATCATTTATAATGATCTTCAGCTCAGAACCAGTGGAGGAAAAGCCCAACAAATGGAGCAGACCTGAAGCTGCTGTCAGAGAGCAGAGCCTGTTAGAGCTTCAGTCTGAGCTGGATCTGCTCTGAAACATGTGCTGCAGGCCTCTTCAAAGATTCATGCTCACATCCAATATTAATGCTGTCAGTTAGTCACTCTGTCACAGGGAGACCTGCACTTAACAACTCCTCAACCTCAGTCTGAGTCTGTGTTTGTGTCTTCAGGTTGTGATGAATCCTCAAAGGAAGATCATCTGGCCTGGAGGAGAGACAGAGAAACCAGTTGGATACCAGATGTCCACCAGGCTGAAGGTACTGTCACCGTTTGGGCCTGCTGGTTGTCGGTGTGTCATCCTGCAGCTGCTCTCAGCTTTGTTTTAAGGCAGTTTTATCTACTAATGAAGAGAAGGAGGAATTCATTTCTAAGAGATATTTTTTCGGGACTAGAGGCCTTTATTTTTATTTTTTGACAGTAGGCAGACAGGAAAGAGGGGTAGAAAGAGGGGAAAACATTTGGCAAATGCCGCGGGTCCGGGACTCGAACCCGGGATGGCCGCTTCGAGGACTGTAGTCTCTGTATATGATCGCGCGCTTAACCCCTACACCATCAGCGCCGCGCCCCCAAGGGAAATCATTTTTACCCTTTTTTTTTGGATGACCCAGATTTGGGTTTTACTTTTTGGTTAAAACCCTCGGAGGTTTAGACCAGTATCTTCTCTTCCTGTCCAAGCTGCTCTGCGAAGGTTCTCCTTTTCTTCTGTATCCTACAGCTTTGACCTGCCATCCTGTGAATTCAGCCCCTTATTTCTGTCCCTGACACTGAAACTGATTATCTGAGTGTGCAGTAATTACACCAACACACCCATCCACCCACCCACCCACCCCACACCCACACACACACACACACACACACACACACACACACACACACACACACACACACACACACACACACACACCACACTGGTTGCTGACAGGAATGAGAACTAGAGGAACTAGAGGAAGTACACTCCATGGCAAAAAAAAAATTCGCCACCTGGATCTATTTAACACCAACTGGTGCAATGAGTTGCTTCTCTTTTCTTAAACAACCGTGTCTAAAGACACATCCCGTGGTCATGGAAAAGATGTCAGTCTGTTGCAGGAGGGTCAAATCATTGGCATGCATCAAGCAGAGAAAACATCTAAGGAGATTGCAGAAACTACCAAAATTGGGTTAAGAACTGTCCAACACATTATTAAAAACTAGAAGGATAGTGGGGACCCATCGTCTTCGAGGAAGAAATGTGGCCGGAAAAAAATCCTGAATGATCGTGATCGGCGATCACTTAAACGTTTGGTGAAATCAAATCGAAGAGAAACAACAGTAGAACTCTGGCACAATGTAAAGGGAACTCAAGGGATTGGGACCTAACAGCTGTGGAGCCTTAAGAAAACCAATAATCAGTGAGGTTAACTGGAAAAAAGGCTTCAATTTGCTAGGGAGCATAAAGATTGGACTCTGGAGCAATGGAAGAAGGTCATATGGTCTGATGAAGTCCAGATTTACCCTATTCCAGAGTGATGGGCGCATCAGGGTAAGAAGAGAGGCAGAGGAAGTGATGCACCCATCATGCCTAGTACCTACTGTACCAGCCTGTGGGAGCAGTGCTATGATCTGGGGTTGCTGCAGTTGGTCAGGTCTGGGTTCAGCAACAGTATGTGTTCAAAGAATGAGGTCAGCTGACTACCTGAATATACTGAATGACCAGGTTATTCAATCAATGGATGTTTTCTTCCCTGATGGGATGGGCATATTCCAAGATGGCAATGCCAGGATTCATCGGGCTCGAATTGTGAATGAGTGGTTCAGAGAGCATGAGACATCATTCTCACACATGGATTGGCCACCAGACCAGTCCAGACCTTAAACCCACTGAGAATCTTTGGGATGTGCTGGAGAAGGCTTTGACTCTACCATCATCAATGCAAGATCTTGGTGAAAAATGAATGCAACACTGGGTGGAAATAAATCTTGTGACATTGCAAAAGCTTATCAAAACAATGCCACATCGAATGCTGTAATCATAGTATCAAGTATTGAAGGAGGAGGCGTGGTAAGGCGTATTCGTCACTTCCTCTTTTGCACTTGGTGGATTGTTTGTGTGTGGAAGGCTCTCTCGTTTGATCTGATTTCTCTCTACTGTGATATCTCTTACTTGTTATAATACATAAGCACGTTAAAACACATACTTTCTGTTGCTGTATTTAACGTTTGGCGACTCTCCGTGTTTTACACGGTTTTTTCTAGTAGTGGTAAGGAGTCGCTAGCTTAGCGTTAGCTTTAGCTCCACCATGGCTACCTGTTCTGCTGTTTCTCTCTCTGAGTCTTCTCTCTCCTGCTCTCTGTGTCAGATGTTCAGTTACTCCTCTGCCTCCTTTAGTGATAATGGTACGTGTAATAAATGTAGCATTTTTGTAGCTTTGGAGGCGAGGGTGTCGGATTTGGAGGCCCGGCTCCGCGCTGTTGAAAAACCAGCAGATAGCCGAGGCCCCTTAGCCAGCGCGGAGCCACCGAGGGTAGCTCCCCGTAGCAGTCCTCCGGCAGAGCCCGCGCAGCCGGGATCTCAGGCCGGCTGGGTGACGGTACGCAGGAAGCATAGTTCTAGATCTCAGCCCACAGGTCACCACCAACCCGTCTGCGTTTCTAATAGATTTTCCCCGCTTAGCGACACACCCGCTGAGAAGCCAACTCTGGTAATTGGCAGCTCCATAGTCAGAAACGTGGCACTAGAGACACCAGCGACCATAGTCAAATGTCTGCCAGGGGCCAGAACGGGCGACATCAAATCCTACCTGAAACTGCTGGCTAAGGATAAGCGTAATACAGTAAGATTGTTATTCACGCTGGCGGTAATGACACCCGGTTACGTCAATCGGAGGTCACTAAAGTTAGTGTTGCTTCGTGTGTAAGTTTGCCAAACAATGTCGGACTCCGTCATTTTCTCTGGTGCCCTCCCCGATCTGACCAGTGACGACATGTTTTAGCCGCATGCTGTCATTCAACCGCTGGCTGTCTAGGTGGTGTCCAGAAAACAATGTGGGGCTACATTGATAATTGGCGAACATTTTGGGGAAAACCTGGTCTGATCCGGAGAGACGGCATCCACTCCCACTTTGGATGGAGCAGCTCTTCTTTTCTAGGAATCTGGCCGAATTTATTAGTTCTCCAAACCTCTGACAACCCAGGTTTCAGACCAGGAAGCAGGGTGGTAGTTTAACACTCCTCTCTGCAGCTTCTGTACTGCTACCCACCCATTACCCTATTAAGACAGTGTCTCGCCCACGGCCAAAATTGAATAGATTAAAAAATAATCTAAAAAGAGGAAATCAGGAAAATCTAATAAAATAAACACAACTCAGACTAAAAAGAAAAATAAAACAATTAAAATGTGGCTTACTGAACATAAGATCTCTCTCTTCAAAGACTTTGCTAGTTAGTGACCTGATTTGTGACAATCAGATTGATTTATTTTGCCTCACAGAAACCTGGCTGCAGCAAGAGGATTATGTTCCTCTTGCTGCACTGTTGTATAAAAAGACACTTCACCAAGCTAGAACAGCTTATTTCTCATCCTTAATAGAAGAGAACAAGAATAATCCTAGGTTTCTCTTTAGTACAGTTGCTAAACTTACAGAGTCATAGCTCTGTTGAGCCATCCATTCCCTTAGCTCTCAGCAGTCATGATTTTATGGGATTCTTCCAAAATAAAAATTGATTCTATTAAGAAGAAAATCTTTGACATACTCCTGAAGATGATTACTTCATCCTCAGCAAGTGAGACAACATTGGAAATAACTGTAGAACCTGATCTGTGTTTGGACTGTTTTGATCCTGTGGAGCTTCCAGAGTTATCAGAAATATTAGCTTCATCTAAACCTTCAACTTGTATGTTAGACCCAATCCCAACCAAATTATTTAAGGAAGTGTTCCCTCTGATTATCAGCCCCATTTTAGATATGATTAATTTATCTTTAGTAGATGGATATGTACCACAAGCTTTTAAGGTAGCTGTAATTAAACCTTTGCTTAAGAAACCTTCGCTTGATCGAGATGACTTAATAAATTATAGACCTATATCCAATCTTCCATTCTTATCTAAAATTCTTGAGAAAATAGTTGCTAATCAAATGTGTGAGCATTTACACAGCAATGACCTGTTTGAAGAGTTTCAGTCAGGTTTCAGAGCTCATCATAGCACTGAAACAGCTCTGCTGAAAGTCACTAATGATATTCTTATGGCCTCAGATAATGGACTGGTGTCTGTACTGGTTCTGTTAGATCTCAGTGCTGCATTTGATACAGTCGATCACAATATTCTCTTAGAAAGGCTGGAATATGCTGTAGGGATCAGGGAACAGCGCTAGGCTGGTTAAATCTTATTTGTCTGACAGATTCCAGTTTGTTCATGTAAATGATAAATCATCTTTAAACTCCAGGGTTAATTGTGGAGTACCACAGGGTTCAGTACTTGGGCCAATTCTCTTTACTATATATATGCTTCCAATAGGTCAAATTATCAGGCAGCATAGAATAAATTTTTCACTGTTACGCTGATGATACTCAGCTTTACTTATCCATAAATCCTGATGAACCCAACCAGTTAGACAGACTACAAGCATGTCTTGAAGACATAAAAACTTGGATGACTTTAAATTTTCTGCTTCTAAATTCAGACAAGACAGAAGTTGTCGTCTTTGGACCGGAGTCTTTAAAAAAGAAACTGCTTAGTCAATCACTTAACCTGGATGGCATTAAATTGACCTCCGATAATAAAGTAAAAAACCTTGGTGTTATTTTTGACCAGGACATGTCATTTAAATCCCATATTAAACAGGTTTCTAGGATTTCCTTCTTTCATCTCCGGAACATTGCCAAAATTAGAAATATCCTGTCCAGGATTGACGCTGATAAACTAGTCCATGCATTTGTTACTTCAAGGCTGGACTATTGAAATTCTTTACTATCAGGATGTCCACAAAATGCAGTTAAAAGCCTTCAGCTGATTCAAAATGCTGCAGCAAGAGTTCTGATGAAAATTAAAAAGAGAGATCATATTTCTCCTACTCTAGCTTCCCTTCATTGGCTCCCTGTTAAATCCAGAATAGAATTAAAAATTCTCCTCCTCACATATAAAGCCCTTAATGATTTAGCTCCATCTTACATCAGAGATCTGATTGTTCCATATGTTCCTAACAGAGCACTTCGTTCTCAGACTGCAGGTTTACTGGTGGTTCCTAGAGTCTCTAGAAGTAGAATGGGAGGCAGATCCTTTAGTTATCAGGCTCCTCTCCTGTGGAACCAGCTCCCAGTTTTAGTCCGTGAGGCGGACACCCTGTCTACTTTTAAGGCTAGGCTTAAAACTTTCCTTTTTGATAAAACTTATAGTTAGAGTGGCTTAGGTTATCCTGAGCTATCTCTGTAGTTATGCTGCTATAGGCTTAGGCTGCTGGAGGACACAATGACCACTTTCACCCTCTTCGCTACATTCTGACACTAATCTCCAATTTTGTATTATTTGCTGTTATTTCAGCTTTTAACTTTGTTCTCTCTCTTTTCTCTTCCTAGAAGCTACACCTGGCCTGACTCTGTGTCTACCTGTGACAACTTTCTGGAGAGGGGAATCCTCCGAGCTTCTGCTGGCAACAACTTGATGCTCACCCTCTACCGATGATCCACATGGCCCTGTCTTTCAGTGTTTAACCCTTTCTCTCTCCTAGACATGGCTACTGGCTGAGCTTTTACTGTAACTAACTCTATGTGCTCTCTTTCATCCTCTAACCTTGAAAACTGGCTCAGAGTTTATCTGTTCCTTCTTTCTAGGTGAAACGACTAAAGGAGCTACATCCATTAACATTTACTTTTCCTTCCCATAGAAAGTACTCCTGGATCAGTGCTTCTTTGTTCTCTTTGTGTCTCTGCTCTGTTCTCTCTAACCCCCAGTCGGTCGTGGCAGATGGCCGCTCACACTGAGCCTGGTTCTGGTTCTGCTGGAGGTTTCTTCCTGTTAAAAGGGAGTTTTTCCTCTCCACTGTCGCTACATGCATGCTCAGTATGAGGGATTGCTGCAAAGTCAACGCCAGTGACTGTCCACTGTCTCTACATGCTCATCCGGGAGGAGTGAATGCTGCAAGTCACTGACTGGATGCAATTTGGATCCAATTTGAAAAAATAACAGAATCTGACTGCACTGTTTAATGATTAAGATTAATTGGAATGTATGTACCTGACTTTTGTGAAGTGCCTTGAGATGACATGTGTTGTGAATTGGCGCTATATAAATAAACTGAATTGAAACTGAATCGAATTGAATCAAAGCTGTGTGACCTTTTATTTTTTGCCAGGCTGGGTATTTCAGCAATGTTGGTCCAGTGCTTGTCACAGTAGAACGCAGAGGAATCCAGTCCAGTGGTACTGGTGGAGCTTACAGGAGCTGTGGTTACTGTCAGTTTGCTGTAGGAAACTATTTTAAGAACTTCAAAGAGAGGATGAAACAAACTATTTCCTTTGTAAAATCTATTGAATTGATTCATTGAAGCTTCATTTTACCAGTTCAGAAAGCAGTTTTCTTTTCCAAACATTGCCTGGCCAGTCAGCCAGTCAGTGTTTTAGGTGGTTTTGATGACCTCAGATGGAAGATGATCCTCTGGGCTCTTCTGTACTACCTGGACTACTGGATGCTGCCCCATGCAGCTGATAACAAAGCGGTGTAATTGCTAAAGTCAGTAACTTAATCCCTGGGTTGGAAAACTGAAATTCTTTAGTTGGATTTTTCATGGAGGATCTGATGTGTTGGCCATTATATCCATGTTTTACATGATGCCAAGAAAGATTTCACTGACTTCATTCTAAGGTTCATCCAGATTTATTTAGACTTCTGAGGTCCAGTGAATGTGTCATAATGTGCCGTCAGAGTTGGTGCCGTCAGAAGGTTTTAGTCAGTTTATTTGTACCACAAGGCTTCGTGTACGGACCTTTTCTTTTCACTAAAGCTATTGCCTCATTTGGTTGTTAACAGACAGTTTAGTTTTCAGTAAACTGACCTCATGCCTGATTTTTACTTCTGTATGCTAATTTTGTGATATCACAAGTGGCTTTGCTGCAGGGTTCCTCCTCCTTCACCAGGATCTGACTCACTTTACCTTTCACTGTGTGTTCAGATTGTGACCATTCATCAGGAGCCATTTGTTTACGTGAAGCCGACGAAGAGCGACGGGATGTGTAAAGAAGAGTACACCGTTAACGGAGTTCTGATCAAGAAGGTGATATGTACTGGACCCAACGGGACCATTCCAGGTAGACATTTCAGAATTGTTTCTGTGAGCTTCAATAAAACATGTCTCATGTTTACATTCCAGAATTATGTTGCTCATAATTAAGCCCAAGCTCTGATTGTTTGCAGGTCAGCCCATTGTCCCTCAGTGCTGCTATGGTTTCTGCATCGACCTGCTCATCAAGCTGGCCATGAGCATGAACTTCACCTACGAGGTTCACCTGGTGGCTGATGGCAAGTTCGGCACGCAGGAGCGAGTGAGTTTCTTTATACCCGAGATCATTCTTCACCTCACAGATCAGGTGCATCTGTATGGTTCACAGGACACAGGACGGGATAAGGTCCAAATTTCAGTTCAGGTTACAGTCAAACCAGTGGAGAAAGGTGAGGTTCCTGAGTGGCTAAATAACACCTGGACCAACTCCAGATAGGCGCAGAGATGATCTGCCTTCAGGCAGAAAGATGTGGAAGATTTATTAAAAATGTTTGTCTGACTGACCTAGACTGGATTAGATGGACTGGACTGGACCATTCTAAACTGGACTGGATGGACTGGACCTGAAGGAAATCAAACTTAAAATGTGAGATTTACAGGGTTTTTTTCTCAGACAATCTAATGAAAGACACATGAACCAATCAGCAGGGAGTTACCTGCCAGGTGATCCAATCTGAGATGTCACAGCAGGAAGTGACTGACCAGAAACTCTGTGTCTGTTTGGGTTATGTTCTAAAATCATCAAAAAGCTCACATTTGTTAATGCTGATTCATTTCCTGTCAGAGCTTCTCTGAGGCCATTGCCATGGTAACAGCTTCTCTGACTTTGACCTTGATGCTTGTTACTTTATCTCTCTCAGCTCGTCTCTTCTTCATCACCTCCTCTTCAGGTTTATTCTTCTGGTAGAAATTCCCAGAACCAGGAGAAAACGGGCTGCTCCTGTCCCGAACGAACCAGCTGGTAATGAGCCATGCTGCAGGGATCAATAATCAGCTCTGAGTCATTCTGCCCAGATATTTTCAGCTCCTTAATGTGTTGTTTGTTTACATGACACTGTCTCCCTCTGCTGCTGATGAACTGTTAACGCTCCTCCAGCTGAAGCTCTGCTGCCATTTTGAGAAGCTGTCTGAGCTCTGAAACACTGCTGCTGGTGTTACTGGGACCCACATGGACGCAGTGTTTGTGTTCCTCTGTTAGACATCAGCAGAAACATCTGGGTCAGAATGCCTGTAATGTAGTTAAACCTGAACATATAAATTTAATCTCTCACTTGTGATGCTCCTGCTAAACCTCAAAGACTTTTGCAGTTTTGCAGTTCGTACAAACACAAAGAAAGCCATACAGGCCACAATTTCCCTCTGTTCACAGGACTCATATAAATACTTATAGCAACACTTTTTAGGGTCTTTAGTAGGGATGCACCGAGATGAAAGTTTGGGGCAATGACGATATACAACATAAATAGTGACGGGATGGCTGATAACCGATATTTACCTATATTATTTATGTTTCCATCCCCACATGACCAACCCACCCAGGTCCCTCCCCCTTCTGAAACAGAAACGCCAACAAGCATCCTGGGGCACCTCTGGGGTTTGGGTGTGGGGTTGGCAAGGTGCCCAGTCCTTGACGTACTGTGGTGGCCTTCCTCCAGTGCTTCCTTCTGTAGCTCTTGCCCCTGGCCGGGCGCAGGGCTACGACTGGCGGTCGGGTGGGTGGGGCGGTGGAGCATGCCTTGTGCCTACACTGGGGCGGCTTGAGGGATGTTCTTTGCCTGGAGCGGTTGGCCTACCCCACCCGGCTACTCTGTTGGTGAATGTTTCCATCTCACGAATTGATGGGCTGGGTCTGCTGGCGCTGGCCAAATGGTTAGGCGGGCTTGGCGGTGTGCTGCTCTGCTGGCTGTTGTGGTGGGGGTCGAGGTGGCGGGCTAGAGGGTGGCGTGGGGGGCTGCAGCATGTTGGGTGGGGGGGTTTTGTCTTCTTCTTGGATGTGGGGTCACCGGCATCTGGATCGGCTGAGCAGCGATGATAGAGCTGAGCTGGATGATGTTTCTACCTGGGCTATTGTTGCAGTGGCAGTTATGTGGTTTGTCTGTGTGGTTTTCCGGGGGTGGGGTACACCGGCCCTGAGTGCTTGCCGCCGGCTGGGGACCTCTTGCGGGCTGAGTTTGTCCCATCTTAGTGTGGGGTCAGGGTTCTGTTGTGAGCTCGGTGCTCAAAGGTGTCTGCCCTGTTGTGCCTGTGGGCGGGGGCTGAGGTGGTGTTGCGCGGTGGCCTTGCCTTGCTGTCGCGGTGCGCTGTGTGGTGGGGTAGGACATGGCGGGGGAGCTTGGAGCGGGGCTGTGTGTGGAGCTTGCACTGTGTGGGTGTTGCTTCATCAGCTTTTCGGGGATGAAGTTCACCTATGGGGGTGTGCCCATGTGCTGTGGGGAGGGGATTCATGGTCTTTGGGTTCAGGGGCAATCTGTGTCCAGGTGGGGGGTGGCACTGACTGGAAATTCAGGTCGGGGTTCATTGGTGGTGGGAGGCTCATGGGGTTGGGATCGCAATTAATTGGGGGGTTGGGACTATTTTATTCTTTGGGGGCTCTGGTTGGCGGGCCTGTCTCTTTTGTACATGGCCCCCTCTGCGGATGAGGATAGGGGTCGTTGGGGACTGAGGTCGGGGTGGGGGGCTGGGGTCCGGGCCGGGGTCGCTCAGGTTCAGGCACGAGCCCGGGCTAGGCCAGACCAGGTTCAGGTGCCGGGGCCTGTCTCTACCCTTGGAGGGAAGGGGACCACCTCCTGGGTCCAGGAGCTGGTTGTCCCTTTGGGGTATCGGCACCTGGACCTGGGAGTATAGAGTACGTATGGGGAATGTGAGTGAGTGTACGTCGTCCATTGTTGTTTGTCTTTATGTTGGGTGCGTGGGTGTGAGTGTTTTTATGTGTATGCATGAGGGTGGGAATGTGGGATCGTGTGTGGCTGTTTTTTTGTGTGTCAGGTTGGGTCTTGGACTGCTCCCTCTCCTGGGTCAGTTTAGGCCCCCATCAAATGTGGGGCCTATTCCCTCCCCACCCCACTACCTGCTGGTGGTTGGTGTCTCTGCCCGCCGGTGTACTTGTGGTTCTCAGTATCCGGGGCTGGGTGCTTTGGTGTCTGCTGGCTCACTCCCAGTGGCTGTTTGCCGGGGCCTGGACCCCTGGGTCCTGTCGGGCCTCTGCTTGGGAGTGATATGTCACAGGGTCTTGGGTCTCTTGGTCCATGGATGGATCTGCTCGGGCGTAGACGGCTGCCGGCGGGGCCTGGTGACTGCAGCTCCCTGGGGCCTCTGCACTGTGGCTGCTGGGTGGTTCCCCTGGGATTCTTCCCTGCTCTTCTCTAGGGGGGTTGCGGTAGTCCCCGCGGTGTTTTTCCTGGGGTTCCTGTGCTCTCGGGGGCCTTTGGATGTCTGTGGCTCGGATCTCCTCCGTATCTGTCCCGGGTCCAGGGGGCAGGTCTATGGCTCCTCACACTCACTATTGCATATTTTTATGGAGAAACCTTGTATACACAAGCGTGCTCACACTCAGACCCACGGGTGTTGAATTCAGGTGTTAACAGATACACAAATGTTCTATATTGAGCCGCATTTACAACTAAATACATCTTGCATTCATTAGTACCATGCACCTTTCGGTAAAAAAGCTGGTAATATGAACGTTTCTGCAGGTGTACAAGCAAGCAGGGTGTTGTCTTGTATTCTCTTCATCCTTTCTTTTCTCCTTCTCTCCCCTTCCTTTTAGCCCACCCTTTCTCTCTTTTGTGCTTCTTTTTTTTTCCTTTTCCTTTCTGTCTCCGTGTCCTTAACAACTGAAATAATCCAGAGCTCTACTCTGCCGGACAGGACACGGTTATAAAAAAAAAAAAAAAGAAACGCCAACAAGATGGAAATAAACATCGGTTGTTAACATCGGCCCAGTTTTACTTATCGGACCGATACCAATATGGTAAAAACATGACCAACATCGCAATGTTACAGTTTTCAGCAGCAAACATTGTTGATGCATATTCCTCATCCAAGGGTCTGACCACATGAAAAACACAAGCTAATAAAAAACGATCTAATCCATTTTTACTGACCAGTTGTGCAGAATGGTCAGGTCTTCTTTACTTCTTCAAACCAGAATTTTGCAGCTGATCTGGGGATCTTTTAGTGTAAATTTTCCAGCTTTGCTGTTATTTGTTACATTTGTTTTTAAAGGGTTACATTTTAATAGAAGTGGTTTTAGTCACTGAGAGTTAAATACTGCTGAGGTTTGGTCTGATGTAGGCCTGGAAGGATGGGTTACTGACAGATAAAAGTCTTAATTTCATGTTGTTGACAAAGTTGTAATTTTAGACAAATTTTGGCACCTTAAGCTCTGATTTATGATGGTTGTAGTGAAAATAGAAGATGTTCAAATTATGACACTTCTGGCTCTCCATACGGGAAGGAAGGATGTTAAAATAAATATGAGAGAAAACTGGAGGGAATGATGGGAATATGGTAAAGGAAGGGGAACCAACAGGTGTATTTGGGCCTAAATTAGCCATCTTAGATCTAAATCTACACTCAGGCAAACCTTCACCTTCCTGATATATGATGAACAGACCTGGTTCAGGAGTCGTCTGAGGGACATATTGTTGTTTCCTGCTCCTCTACCGGGTTTAATGCTGCTCGGACCAGTAATCGGCTGCTAATAACAATGTATTTCTGACTGGACTTGTGGGAAGTGATGGGGCTGCCTGACCCAGCTCTGACCTCCCTCCTGCAGGTGAACAACAGCAATAAGAAGGAGTGGAACGGGATGATGGGGGAGCTGCTGGGAGGCCTGGCCGACATGATCGTGGCTCCACTCACCATCAACAACGAGCGCGCTCAGTACATTGAGTTCTCCAAACCCTTTAAATACCAGGGTCTCACCATCCTCGTCAAGAAGGTGAGCAAGCTACCATGATCCGTGTTTAACCAACACCATCATAGAACCTCTGACTGATTCTGATCCAGGTTCAGATTTGATCCTGTCTGCAGACCCGGCCTGTAGTGGTACTGTGCTCCAGATATCTGCTCAGTCTGCTAACTCTGTGTCAGCTGATGGATCTGGGGTGGAGAAAACCTTTCAGAGAAACCATAATGTTTCCTCTGAAGATGCTGATCTTTACATGTTTTTATGAGTTTGAACGTCTTTTAAGGACAAATGTTTCATGTCTCCATCTCAATCCAGCACTCAGCTAGAGTTGGTGTTTGGATCCGTTCAGATTCCAACAAGCTTTCTTCACAGCTTCTCTGTGCGCAGATGCTCTGAGTCTCAGTGGGTGGACGGGTATCAGGATGCTGAAACTCAACCGGTTCAGTTCATGAAAACAATCTCTGATCCAGGGACGGCAGCAGGTCCAATCAGAACCAACAACAATCAGGTCTGAAATCTGCATTGTTGCATCGTTTCCTATGATCCATCACTGGTCCTGTATCAGATTCCCAGTGCAGTTTTCACAGAAGCATTCCAGATCCAGTGATTCCTGAATATATACAGCCTCCGCAGCTTCTGATTGGCTCCTCACTGAGTCTATTGAAGCCTGATTGTGGTCCATTCCTCCTTCAAGAAAATCTGTGGAGTAACTTCAGGCTCAGCGCTGTTGTTCCCAGATCTGGACCAGGACCAGGTCAGACATCAGGCTGTGGTCTGCCTGGATCTTTTAACTCCAATCATCTCCAGGCATCTGTTTGTAGAAAACATCTGGAACATTTAGATTCCCTTCCACGGCTTTGGTAAAATATTTATTGCAGATAGTTCTGGATCAGATGGTGCTGGGTCCTGATTCATGTTGTTTTGAGTTTACTTGTGTAGAAGGTATAAAGATGGAACAAGTAGAACCAGTCAAACATTTTCTGTGGTCCTGTTGCTGATCTATAGTTCAGGGGTGGATCTGAAAGAAAAACTGGAGCTTTTTTGTCCTGTTTCCATTAATAAATCTAGTATTGATCCAATCTGGGAGGTGAACAGCAGTTTTCTGTCTCTGATCCGATCTTCACTGAGTTACAGCTCAGATTCACAGAGCTTCACCCTGTGAACGTGTTCAGTTAACGTTCACACGATCCTGCAGACAGATGCTGATTGATTCAGTTTTCAGGAGATATCGATCAGTTTGATCTCCGCTGGCGCTCAGTATTCCCATCATGCATTCCTGGTGGACGTCTGGCTGCTCCCACAGTAAATCATCACATCAAACCACTGCAGCAGTGATGGATGATAACTGAGCACAAACACACACACACACACACACACACACACACACACAGTTTAACTGAAGCAGCTGGGGAGGAGACTGTGAATACCATACAACAGCTTCCGGTTGGGACCAGAACCATGGTGTTTCAGATGGATCTGTGTGTATGAATTTGTTTTTCACTCGCTGTGTGTGTGTGTGTGTTTGTGTAGGAAATCCCTCGCAGCACTCTGGACTCGTTCATGCAGCCGTTCCAGAGCACACTGTGGCTGTTAGTCGGTCTGTCGGTCCATGTGGTGGCAGTGATGCTTTACCTATTAGACCGGTTCAGGTAAACAGAACACTATGGACAGACTGGTTGGCACTGGGAACACAATCCTCATTCAGTCATTTCCAAACATCTGCAAACACAATATTTAATCAGTCTCATCCTGAGGGGGATCCAGAGTCGTGATCCAATGATCTGTTCTGGATGTCAAGAACTACTGGACTATTAGAGTGTAGTTTAGAAATTTTGGTCTCCTTGAGCTTTGGTCGGTTGAGTGTTTGGTTTATTTTCTGTGTCGCCTGGTTTACTCGTTCCTTCAGGGTCTTGGTTCATGTTCTCCCACAGCTGTTCCTTATCTGTTTACTGTCGCATTCATACTCCTTCAACCATACTCCTCAGTATAAATACTCCATGGTTCAGTTACTTCATTGTCATGCTGTATTGTCCTCAACCTGCTGTTCCTGTTCCCTGGCCTTTGTTATTAATATCAGTTCCTTCCACCATGCTCCTGCTATCCGTGTCTCAGCATTTGGGTCATGGCATGTAGACGGATTCAAAGTCAGTTACATGCATTTCAATTCAGCCGTTGTTATAAAACAGTGTAGTTAAGTATTCCAAGGAAACCAAGACAACTGCAATCAGCAATCCCTCCTCCTGAACAAGTAGGTAGCAACAGTGGTAAGAATAACCCTTTTTACCTCCTGCAAACACAGACACAGAACCTGGCTCAGAGCTGCTGGGACTGACTGGGGGTTTGAGAAGACAGATCTATAAAACCTTTCATCCTAAAGTTAAAATGATAACCATCATAAATTTGCAAATTATTATTCTTGTAAAATATGTTTGCTACACAAACACTTTTAGTCTTCAGGGGAGTTTTTCCTCTCCACTGTCGCTACATGCATGCTCAGTATGAGGGATTGCTGCAAAGTCAACGCCAGTGACTGTCCACTGTCTCTACATGTTCATCCAGGAGGAGTGAATGCTGCAAGTCACTGACTGGATGCAATCTGCTGGGTTTCCTTAGATAGAAAAACTTTCAACCAATCTGAATAATACATTGAATCTGACTGGTTGATAGTTAGGATTAACTGGAATGTAAGTACCTGACTGGGAATCAGGGTGATTGGATTGAATTGACTTTATAAAGTGCCTTGAGATGATGTGTGTTGTTAATTGTGCTATATAAATAAACTGAACTTCTACTGAATTAACTTATTTGTGATTTTCCACAAATGTGACACGAGTTTGTAAAATTATGGAAACTGAACTAAATATGTTGAAAAATGCCCAGGTAGTATGTAAAGCAATGCATTTCCACCATATGACGCCAGATAATAAAAGAAAATCTGAAACTGAAACTGTCTCCATGCATCCACCAGTGTCATAAAAAGATGGGTCCTATCATGTTTGAGAAAGTCTGAAACAGCCCAGTATGATCTGAAACCATGACCCTGTGTGTCTGCAGCCCGTTTGGAAGGTTTAAAGTGAACAGTGAAGAGGAAGAAGAAGACGCCCTCACCCTGTCCTCCGCTATGTGGTTCTCGTGGGGAGTTCTGCTGAACTCTGGGATCGGAGAAGGTGAAGAGTGTTTATATGTTGGGTTCGCCACCACAGCCAGAGGTGCCTCATGCTGTCCTCATTATCTCCTCTGCAGGAGCTCCCAGGAGCTTCTCAGCCAGGATCCTGGGGATGGTGTGGGCAGGATTCGCTATGATCATTGTAGCATCGTACACTGCCAACCTGGCAGCCTTCCTGGTGCTGGACCGGCCTGAGGAGCGCATCACTGGCATCAACGACCCCAGGGTGAGAGCAGGCGCTCAGTCTGAGGCTCCGCTTTATGTGATGATGTCATATAGTAACACCAGTTCTGCTGCTTCCAGCTGCGTAATCCATCAGATAAATTCATCTACGCCACAGTGAAGCAGAGCTCAGTGGATATCTACTTCAGACGGCAGGTAGAGCTGAGCACCATGTACCGGCACATGGAGAAACACAACTACGAGAGCGCCGCCGAGGCCATTCAGGCTGTTCGAGACAAGTAGGCTGCAGTCCACAGCTATGATGTTCCCATAGGTCTACGTTTCCGTTCTACTGTCCACATGGGATGTTTGTGCTCCTCACCTTGCAGCAAGCTCCATGCCTTTATCTGGGACAGCGCCGTGTTGGAGTTTGAGGCGTCGCAGAAGTGCGATCTGGTGACGACAGGAGAGCTGTTCTTCCGCTCTGGGTTCGGGATCGGAATGAGGAAAGACAGTCCGTGGAAACAGAATGTCTCTCTGGCGATTCTCAGGTAACAAACATGTAACAAACATCACAATTCTAAGCAACCCCAGATGTTCTGGTTTAGCTCCGCCTACTGATGCCCCGCCCACTCTCTCCACAGTTCTCATGAGAACGGCTTCATGGAGGATCTAGACAAGACATGGGTTCGATACCAGGAGTGTGACTCCAGAAGCAATGCTCCTGCCACCCTCACCTTCGAGAACATGGCAGGTAAGAAACAAGCTCCGCCCTCATCATTATCATCATCATCACTCAGGTGTAAAGTAAGCTGCATCACCATCCGTCTTCCTCAGGTGTGTTCATGCTGGTTGCTGGCGGCATCGTCGCAGGGATCTTCCTCATCTTCATCGAGATTGCCTACAAACGGCACAAAGACGCCCGCAGGAAACAGATGCAGCTGGCCTTTGCAGCTGTGAACGTGTGGAGGAAGAACCTGCAGGTACGTTGTTACCTTGCGACGAAGCGGTGTTCAGGGATTGCTCGCCTGTCTGCTGCTGCTGCTGCTGATGATGATTATGTGTTTTATCCTGTCTCAGCAGTTTGTGGTTTTTTCCTACTTATGAATGTCATTATGAGTGGTAGCAGTTTATTTACAGGAAGCGTGTTTGTCACATGACCTGTATGTTGTGTTGCTCGTGCTGTCATGGACTACACTGTGATTACCTGTAATGATCAGGCGTGAGTTGCTCAGTGAGGTTTGTGTGAGTGAAGATGTTTGGTTTCAGCAGGAAACAACAAGCAGATGATCGTCTGATCCGTTTGGAATGTGTCTCCTTCTTCTTCACCCCATCACCTCCTGACAGCTCAGGAAAAGCTTAGGATCATGTTTCATCCAGGCTCAGCTTGATCTTGTTGTCTCTCAGTCTGTAGTAATTCTGTATTTTCTCAACCCATTTACACCGGAACTGTATCAAGAAATCATCCCGGAGGGATGGACCAGATCTGTTGGGATTTTATATTACATAAAAGCAGCAGGAATTTTCTGAGGTTGAGGCGACTGAAGTCAGCATCACTAAAACTCTTCTGATGGGTTTGATCTTTAATTATTTTAGGAAAAACTTCAGTTTTTTCTGTGAATCAAACAAAAATAAGGAAAATATTCCCTCTGAGGGGAATCAGTGAAAGTCTGTTCCACTTGTACTCTGAAGTCAGATTAACAAGACAAGTGGAATAACAAGTAGAGCGCCTCCTGCAGGTCTGACTCATCTTCCCTGACCTCAAAATCCAACATGGCCGCTACACACATTAAACAGGATAATAATAGCTGCAGTAATAAACAAAATATTAGTATTGATAATAGGATACATCAGATACATACATCTGTATCTCTGGATACATCAGAAACATGGTGTCTAGCCTGGTTGTGGTGGACAAAGCAAAAAAGACTTCAGTACTAAAAGATGTAGCAATCTCAACCCACAGCAATATCAAGGAAAGGGAACACGAGAAGCTCCAAAAATACCACAAGGTCAGAGAGGAAATAGGGAAGTTGTAGAGAGACAAAGTCTCTGTGGTACCAATGGTCCTTGGTAAACTTGGGGCTGTAACTGCTACACTAATAGAGTGCAGGCTGGACTTCTTCGGCTGTCTCAGGAAATGAAACCTCTGCTGGGCTTTCTTTCGGACAGTGTCTTGGAAATTAAAAAAAAGATTTTGTTGAAATGCAGGAAGCGGTCTGGATCTCGGTTAGAGTTTTCTGGGTCCAGATTCGATTCTGACAGGTCGGGTATTTAACAGTCATCACATATGACTGGCATGGCACGGCTTCATCCTTATGTTGCTCAGATATAGAAAGTTCCCCTAAACTGTCTGAACAAACACAAAATTGCAACTTACAGAGAAGAGCATTCATTTTGCTATAAGGACACCATCTGGAAATGAATTTGCTTTTGTGAAGAGAATTTTTGTGAATCCAGTCTGCTTGATGATGACATGTCACTATATATTAAATTGTCAGGGTATGGCATGATCAGAGTATTTTGACTGATACATCTACATTATAATACACACCAAACAAGTCAGATTTAGCTTCCTGTGCCGGCACAGCAGAGACAGTAGAGACAGTGGACAGTCACTGGCGTTGACTTTGCAGCAATCCCTCATACTGAGCATGCATGTAGGGGACCGGGGAGAAAAAAAAACCCCTTTTTTAAACAAAAAAGAAACCCCAGCAAAACCCAAAAACCGGGCCCTCAGTGTAGGGGCCCAAAACTCCCCCGGGGACCGACGGGGGGTTAGAGAAAAACAGACCCAGAGACAAAAGAAGCCTGCCAGGAGTACTTTCTATGGAAAAAAAGTAAACATTAAGGTTTTTAGCTCCTTTAGAGGGTTCATCTAGGAGAGAAAGACAGCAAGCAGATGTTTTTTAAGGTTGTTTTTTAAAAAGACAGATAGAGTTGTCACAGTAGAAGCTCAGTCCCGTAAACTAAGTCTAGGAAGACAAGGGGTTTAAAAACCTTTAAAGACAGGGCCATTTTGGATCACGGTAGAAGGGGAGCATTAAGTTGTTTTCCCGCAGAGGCTTGGACGATGTCCCCCCTCCCGGAAGGTGCCACAGGTAGATAACCCGAGAGGGCCCGGTGTAGCTTTTAGGAAGAGAAAAAAAAAAGAGAACAAAGTTTTAAAAAATTTAAATAACCCGCAAAAAATGCAAAATTGGAGAGTATTTATAATGTAGCAGAGAAGGGGGAAAGTGGGTACTTATTTCCTCCAGCAGCCTAAGCCTATAGCAGTTTAAAATAGCTCAGGGTAACCTAAGCCAAACCCAAAATATAAGGGTTTTTTCAAAAAAAAGGAAAAATTTTAAACCCAGCCTTAAAAGTAGACAGGGTGTTCCCCCCACGGGGCTAAAACTGGGAGCTGGTTTCCCCAGGAGAGGAGCCTGTTTTTAAAAAAGGATCTGCCTCCCATTCTACTTCTAGAGAACTCTAGGAAACCACCTAAACCTGCAGTTGAGAACAAAGTGCTCTGTTAGGAAATATGGAAAAAAACAGATCTTGGTGTATGATGGAGCTAGAAACATTAAGGGCTTTATATGTGAGGGGGAAGGAAATTTTTAAATTTTTTTGGATTTAACAGGGGGCCCAAGAAGGGGAACTAAAGTAGGGGGAAATATGATCCCCTTTTTTTTAAATTTTTCATCAGAAAATCTTTCTTCAGCATTTTTAAATTAGCTGAAGGCTTTTAACTGCATTTTGTGGAAATCCTGATTTGTAAAGAATTACAATAGTCCAGCCTTTGGGAAGTAACAAATGCATGGCTAGTTTTTTAAAACTCCCCTCCGGACCCATAAATTTCCTAATTTTGGCAATGTTCTGGAGGTGAAAGAAGGAAATCCTGGAAACCTGTTTAATATGGGATTTAAATGACATGTCCTGGTCAAAAGTAACAAAAAGGTTTTTTACTTTATTACCAGAGGTCAATTTAATGCCATCCAGGTTAAGTGGATTGACTAAGCAGTTTCTTTTTAAAGACTCGGTCCAAAGACGACCATTCTGTCTTGTCCTGAATTTAGAAGCAGGGAAAAATTTTAAAGTCATCCAAGTTTTTATGTTTTCAAGACATGCTTGTAGTCTATCTAACTGGTTGGGCTCATCAGGATTTATGGATAAGTAAAGCTGAGTATCATCAGCGTAACAGTGAAAATTTATCCTATGCTGCCTGATAATTTGACCTATTGGAAGCATATATATAGTAAAGAGAATTGGCCCAAGTACTGAACCCTGTGGTACTCCACAATTAACCCTGGAGTTTAAAGATGATTTATCATTTACATGAACAAACTGGAATGGCGAAGCAGTCAAACTGTTTTCATAGTGAGACAACTACTACCTACTTGTTTGGAGTGGGTGGTTGTGGGTTGTCTTTATTAAAAGACTTTATGTGGATGTTAACATTTAGATGTAAGTCCAACCAAGGTTTTCATATGCTCTGTAGTGCTTAGCCTTGCGGAGTCAAGCCCAGTTCTGGATTAAGCTGGATACATTTCTGACCAGAGATTTTCTACATACTGATGGTTGCTGTTATGGTTTCTGGTCATGTGGTGACAGAATTATAAAGCGGTTTGCTGCAGAAATATTATAATACTCTGTACTATAATCTGAGGGGGGTCGTGTAATTTTTTTAAAATTATAAAAAATCATAATTCAGGAAACATTTCTGAACCCAAACTTTCTGAATAGAAATCAGAGATGTTCTCTGGTGTTTGGGCTCAAAACCCTTTAAAAATTACAATTAGTTATTTATCATTAAAAATTTATAATTATTAACCCAAAAAACCTGAATGTCCCTGCTTAATCAGCTGCTTCAGCGAACAGTGGGGGGAACTTTGACCTAATAGTGGGCAAAAATCACACTTGCAGGAAGCAAACCCAAAAGTTCTCTTTATATATGTGAATATTTATAGAAACCATATAGCCCTGATATAATTACTATTCTGGTCCCCAAAAAATCACCTAACTAACAAGCACTATTCTGCACAAAGGAGTAAAATGACTAACAATAATAATAGAAGAAAAAATAAACGAATTGAGTTTTAGAAGATCAAACCAGCACTTTATGGACAAAATGGCAATTTGTGCAAAAAAGTTTTAAAAAAGAACCCCTGCAGGGCAGCCTTTTTGGTGCGCTGATGTCTGGATGGGGGTCAGCGGTAGAACGTGGGGGCCGCGCCCCCTAAGCCACTAGAAGCTGATTGCCCCAAATCTCGAACAAAGGGTCATCAAACTCTGAGGCGGGAAACTGGAACAAGTAGAGGTCAGGCGAGGCCCAGACCGCAGCTGCTTTGAATGGAAAACTTTTAAAAGTCCAACTTCCAACTCCTGGCTGATTTAGGATCAGCCGGACAAAAACATGAACACGCACCTTGCTGATCGCATCCGCACTCCGCAATTCAGCCGCACAGCAAATCAAACACTCAGCATAAAACACTTCAATCAGTGTTGCATGCAACAAGTTGATACCTTAGATTAACTACTGGTGATTCTAAACCACCTTAACTATGCCTCATCCTGCCCAGACCTCTAAATGTACCTATCTGATTTAATGTAAAAAAAGAACAGAATTACTTTGACATGGATTTCTTCTCTCCACCGGTTGAGGATGGGTCGTAGGTCTGAAGAAGAACAGGAGGGGAACCAGAGTGTCACGCGTACGTGATCAACTAAAAAACGGTAAACTTCTCATCCGTCCAAAACGGGGAAAATATGATGAACCGTTGCAGTCGAATGAATCAACAAGGAGGAAAACTCATTTCCTTGGCAACAAACCTCTGTGGGTTTTCGGCGTGGTCTTCGATCGTTTATGAATCTTCTGACCTACTTGTTTCAGACAGATTCCCAGCTTTCAAGCTCTTCCGGGAATGGCCATGAGGAGGACAAGTTTGAAAACTTTGTTTCCTCAGGTTTTTATAGCTTTGATGACGTCAGCTTCGATGCTCGTCGCTGTGGCGAATGCTGAGCTGCGCATGTCGAACTGTGCAGCCCAGTCGGTGTGTCTGACCAAAATGGAGGACCCCCAACATGTAGATGGTTTTTTTTTCCCAATATATTTTATTGAATTTTCTCTTTTTTTTGACACAACAAACTTAAAAACAATAGACTTAACATTGTAAACAGGTACTTATACACATTTATATTCACTCACACACTCACCGTTCAAACCTGCATTTGCATTTGTTTGTAATGAAATACATGAAAAGAAAGTGTATTCAAGACACCGTTCAAGAGACCCATTAATAAGCTCCACCTTCAGTCCCTATGATCCTCATATATGGCTCCCAAAGATTCTCAAAGTTCCATTGTTTACCCTTGGCAATGCATGTTAATTTTTCCATTCCGACCGAATTTCCAATTTCTTTCTTCCAGAGTCCCATGGAGGGGGCGTCCATGCTCCTCCAGCATAATGCAATAGATCTTCTGGCTTAAAGAAGTCCGTAGTCTATCAATTTGGTTTTCATCTGTGGTTGTTTAAATTTCATTGGGTATATTCCTAGAACACAGATTTTAACCTCTAATGGGACTTTCACCCTAAACAATTCAGATAGACACCCAGTAACATCCCTCCAAAACTTCTGAATTTTAAGACATTCCCACAAACAATGGAGAAGAGTTCCTTTTTCGAACAGGCATTTAGTGCAAGTATCCGGAATATCACTGGACATATGATGAAGCCTAACTGGTGTTATATAGGTTCTCATAAGCCATTTATATTGCAAAAGTTTAAATCGTGTGTTTATCGTTTGTTTTGTGCTTTTAGGCAAGCCTGATTCCAGTCTTCCTCATCTATGTCTTCGAAAGTATCTCTTCTCCACGCGTTTAACTTATCTATTGTTGAATCTTTAGAGGAAAGCATCAACAAATTATAGAACACAGAAAGAAAACCTTTCCCTTTTAAGTCCCCAACACACACCTCTTCTATTTTTGTTAAGGGTGGAATGTCAACTATTCGTTTCAGTTTTGATAACATATAGTTTTTCAATTGCAAATATTTAAAAAAATATTTTTGGGGTATTAAATACTTCTTACATAACTGATCGAACGTAAGCAGCATCTCATCGGCATATAGATCTTTAATTTTCTGAATGCCTTTGGTTTTCCATAGTTTAAATCCTCCATCATTTTTTCCTGGGGTGAACCTTTCATTACCCCAAATAGGGGTAAATTGTGATATCTCTGGACAGTCACCTGCATGTTTATGTGCTGCATGCCAAGTTATAATTGTATTTTTTAAGAAAGGATTTTTTGTGGTTTTTTTTTAGTGTCTTTATGTCCGAAGAATATAGAAAGGTGTTTAAGGGGAAATCTGAAACAGATTGCTGTTCAATATCTACCCAAGCTGGAGGTGCCATCGGACAAAAGTAATGAGTAGCTGATGTTAGTTGGGCGGCCATATAATACCATCTGAGATTAGGGACTTGAAGTCCCCCTCTTTCATAGGGCAAATAAAGTAGCTTTAAACGGAGCCTTGCTTTTTATTTCTCCAAATAAATTGATTAAATAGTTTTTCCATACTATCATAAAATGAATCTGACAGTGGCAATGGAAGTGTTTGAAAATAGTACAAAAATTTGGGCAAGATTGTCATTTTTAATAAATTTATTCAGCCTATCATGGATATAGGCAAATTTGACCATCGATTTAGCATTTCTGTGACTTTTTCCACAAGGGGATTATAATTGGCTGCATTTATTTCATTGAAGAATGGGGTGATCTTAATGCCTAAATATGTAAAACCTTTTGTAGTTGTTTTAAATTGGGTAGCCACGACTTGACCTCCCCTTTCTTCTTCATTAAGAAACATTAACTCTGATTAAGAATTATTAATTTTATATCCTGAAAATGTGCCGAATTCTTTTATTAGATTTACTAAATTAGGAATACTGGTCTTCAAATTACTTATGAAAAAAATGATATCATCTGCAAACAAGGAAATGAGATGATCTCTTCCTCCAATTCTAATAGCTGATATTCCTGTATTTTAGATTTCAAATATTTTAGTCGGTCTAATACTTGTTGCAATTTAGATAGCTTTCTTATTCCTCTGACATTCCAGCTTGTAATTTTGATATTCTAAATATTTCCTTTGATTGTCTTCTCCATATCAGATTATTTAATTTACTGTTACACTAAGATAGAGTAAGTAGAGATAATACTGAAAATGCAGGTTTGCACATACATTCACACATCCAACCATACAAAACACAGAACTAGTCATGAACAATTCCCAGATGAACTTTCGCATTTCCTTGTCTGAAATGCCTCCCCCTAACCCTAAGGCTTAACTTTTAGCAATAATTCCAAAACAGTTCAAATTAGACTTAGAATACGTGAGCACATAAAAGCTATCAGCTATAATTATATGAACTGCCCATTAGGTTAGAACTTATCCTGCTTATGTTCCAGTCGTTGATCAGTTCTATTGGAGCAGGAATGGCCACATAGAATGTCTTATCGGTTTACCTGTTTCTTAACCAGTTTGTCTTTCATGACTCACTGATCAAAAGCATCCGTTGTATTTATTTTGGAAGAGTCTTGTCAAATTTTTCAGCCTCTTGAGGTGTTGAGAAGACATGGATCTTTCCATCGTGGATGATCCAAAGTTTGCAGGGGCTGTGTTGGAATCCGCAGAATGCACCGATGTCAACTAACAGCTTCACCACCGGGTGAAACCCGCGTCTTATCCCACCGTCTCCGCAGACAGATCCTGTGCAAATGTGATTTTGGCCCCATCTTGCACAATATCCCTTTTCCTTGCCTCTCGGTACACAAATTCTTTCTCCGGGAACTTTAAGAAGCGAATCAGAACCGCTCTGCTCTGGTTTGGTTTCCCGGAGGCTGGTGTGCGGTGCACCCGTTCCAAAGTGAATGACTTGTCCGGTCCAGCCACTTCGGTAACATGTTGCTAATAAAGTCAAAAAGTGGTTGTCTTCCCTCTGCTCCTTCTTGAATGCCGAAGACACACAGGTTTTTTCGCCTTCCTCGGTTTTCCAGGTCATCTGTTTTGGCCTCAAGGAGCAGGATTCGTTTCATAGCTGAAGTCAACGATGTTTCTGCTTTTTCAAGCGAGCTTTCTACTTCGGCAATGCGAGCCTCGGCCTCCTCCATATGAGCCACCTGGTTTAATAGGTCTTGTTTTACCTCAGACACTTTACCCTCCAGTGCAGCCATAGCGCTCGCCATTCCAGTCAGTCTTTCATCTATATTATCCAGCTTGACTCCAAAGTCCGACCGGAGTGATTTTAGCTCTTCCAACACCTCAGCTATGCTAGCCATATTAGCATCTTCACCGCACGTTGGACTCGGTGTTGTTTTGGTGGCCGTCTTGCGTCTTCTTGAAAACATTTCACACTCTTTCGCAGACGAAGCTTTAGACATATCAGTGTCGTATCTTTCGAGCCTTACTTACAGCTTTTACAAGGGTTATAAAAGGAAATTTCGAACACTGTCCTAGGAGTTATTCACTGTGCTGCCATCCTGGATCTCGGTCACGTGACCCCCCCTTAACATTTAGATGTTTAAGTAAGTTTTCTCAGAAAGGATCCTTGAGGAACCCCACATGTGGTCTTTGTTTGCTCAGATTCATAATTAGCAAATGTCACAAAGTAGTCCCAGTCTGCCAAATAACATTTGATGAATCTATCTCAGTACCAACTGATAATCTGACCCACTATTCCAGTCTGTATTTTATGACCAACTGTGTTGAACGCAGCACTGAAGTCCATAGAAGGCTACAGGACCAAAGGCCAGCATCAGATGTACGGTGGCCTTGAGAGCCTTCTCCTGTGTAGTTCTCAGGTTAAGCTCTGAAGCTCTTCTTTGTTATGAATTGGGGGTTGTTTGGTTTTTGGTTTCAGGTTTTTTCTTATGTTTTTCACAGTTAAGGTTTTGAATCGTTCTTTTGTTTATTATTTTTCTGGTCATGTTTTAGTCTTGTTCATGTTTTGTTAAGTTCGGTTTTTGGTTCTGGTCATGCTTTAGTTTTTGTTTGTATATTAGAGTCTCTGTTTTTGCTCCAGCCACGTTTTGTTCTGTCTGTCAATTATCTTTATTCGGTTCACCTGCTCCAAGTTAATCTGTCTCCTTGCTGCACCTGGTTTTCACTCCATATATACACACCTGTTCAGTTAGTCATCGCGGGAACATTTTTCATGCTTAAGTCTTGTTTTCAATTCATGCTCATGTCCTGCCTGTTCCCGTCTAGCCTGTCTTGCCAGCCTGCCTTGCCTGTGCGTTTATTGTTTTGGTTTCTGCTTCCGTGGGTGAATTTTTGTTTATTAAATCCTTTTCAGCTACCGTCATGCTGCCTGCTCGTCTGCATTCTGGGGTCCTTTATCTCGCAAGCCTTAACAGAATGTTTCCGCCAACAATGGACCTCGCGAATGAGCACCAGGCAAGCTCCATGGACCTCTTTACTTTCCTGTCTCGGGAGGCGGAGAAGACACTGCGCTGTTCTGCAGGGCTGTCAGTGCCGCAGTCGGCTTATGATGGATCCAGGTTGGCGATTCCATTTCCGGAGACAGGTCCCCTTTGTCACTGTTCTCCGCCTGCTCCCCTGGCTGCGCATTTTGGTCCGGCAGTGAAGCCCTCGCCCTCCTCCCGCCGCAAGAAAGGCCGGCGTGGAGCACCTTCCTGTGGTTCGGCTGGCGAGGAGGTGGTTTCCCTGCCATCCTACGTGAGGGCTGGGGCAAGTAAGCCCGCATCTTCGTCTGCTACAGCAAAGTTTCCCAGGCTCGCTGCAGTTATGCCCATGCCGTCTTCAGCCCAGTGTTCTGAGGCAACACCAGAGGAGCTGGAGGAGCGATTAAGGTTTTTTGCCCGGCAGATAAAGAGCTTCTGGAAGACCAGTCTCCTGTATTTCTCTCCTGACCAGATGCAGAGAATCAAGCAAATGGAGGAGGATTATGAAACGGCAGTAAGGCTGTTTTACTGCCGTCCTCCTTCACCCACACTAAGCCACCAGAGCGCTGCTGCTGTTGAGCAGCCCACGTCAGGTCTCCAGAGCGCTGCTGCTGCTGTTGAGCAGCCCACGTCAGGTCTCCAGAGCGCTGCTGCTGCTGTTGGGCAGTCCACGTCAGGTCTCCAGAGCACTGCTGCTGCTGTTGAGCAGTCCACGCCAGGTCTACAGCCAGCTGCAGAGTTTCCGGAGGGGCCCGTGGGCGGGCTGCCTCAGCCTCTGCTCAAGCCACTGAGGGTCTCTGCGACGCCTCTGCTCAAGCCACTGCGGGTCTCTGCGACGCCTCTGTTCAAGCCACTGAGGGTCTCTGCGACGCCTCTGCTCAAGCCACTGAGGGTCTCTGCAACTCCTCTGCGCACGCCACTGAGGGTCTCTGCGACGCCTCAGCTCCTGCGCACGCCACTAAGGGTCTCTGCGACGCCTCAGCCTCTGCTCAAGCAACTGAGGGTCTCTGCGACGTCTCTGCTCAAGCCACTGAGGGTCTCTGCGACGCCTCTGCTCAAGCCACTGCGGGTCTCTGCGACGCCTCTGCTCAAGCCACTGAGGGTCTCTGCGACGCCTCTGCTCAAGCCACTGAGGGTCTCTGCAACTCCTCTGCGCACGCCACTGAGGGTCTCTGCGACGCCTCAGCGCCTGCTGAAGCCACTGAGGGTCTCTGCGATGCCTCAGCCTCTGCTCAAGCCACTGAGGGTCTCTGCGACGTCTCTGCTCAAGCCACTGAGGGTCTCTGCGACGCCTCTGCTCAAGCCACTGAGGGTCTCTGCAACTCCTCTGCGCACGCCACTGAGGGTGTCTGCGACGCCTCAGCTCCTGCGCACGCCACTGAGGGTCTCTGCAACTCCTCTGCGCACGCCACTAAGGGTCTCTGCGACGCCTCTGCTCAAGCCACTGAGGGTCTCTGCGACGCCTCTGCTCAAGCCACTGCGGGTCTCTGCGACGCCTCTGCTCAAGCCACTGAGGGTCTCTGCGACGCCTCTGCTCAAGCCACTGAGGGTCTCTGCAACTCCTCTGCGCACGCCACTGAGGGTCTCTGCGACGCCTCAGCACCTGCTGAAGCCACTGAGGGTCTCTGCGATGCCTCAGCCTCTGCCCAAGCCACTGAGGGTCTCTGTGACGTCTCTGCTCAAGCCACTGAGGGTCTCTGCGACACCTCTGCTCAAGCCACTGAGGGTCTCTGCAACTCCTCTGCTCAAGCCACTGAAGGTCTCTGCGACGCCTCAGCGCCTGCTCAAGCCACTGAGGGTCTCGGCGACGCCTCAGCTCCTGCTCACGTCACTGAGGGTCTCTGCGACGTCTCTGCTCAAGCCACTGAGGGTCTCTGCGACGCCTCTGCTCAAGCCACTGCGGGTCTCTGCGACGCCTCTGCTCAAGCCACTGAGGGTCTCTGCGACGCCTCAGCCTCTGCTCAAGCCACTGAGGGTCTCTGCGACGCCTCTGCTCAAGCCACTGAGGGACTCTGCAACTCCTCTGCGCACGCCACTAAGGGTCTCTGCGACGCCTCAGCCTCTGCTCAAGCCACTGAGGGTCTCTGCGACGCCTCAGCCTCTGCTCAAGCCACTAAGGGTCTCTGCGACGCCTCAGCCTCTGCTCAAGCCACTGAGGGTCTCTGCGACGCCTCTGCTCAAGCCACTGCGGGTCTCTGCGATGCCTCAGCCTCTGCTCAAGCCACTGAGGGTCTCTGCGACGCCTCTGCTCAAGCCACTGAGGGTCTCTGCGATGCCTCAGCCTCTGCTCAAGCCACTGAGGGTCTCTGCGACGTCTCTGCTCAAGCCACTGAGGGTCTCTGCGACGCCTCTGCTCAAGCCACTGTGGGTCTCTGCAACTCCTCTGCGCACGCCACTGAAGGTCTCTGCGACGCCTCAGCGCCTGCTCAAGCCACTGAAGGTCTCTGCGACGCCTCAGCGCCTGCTCAAGCCACTGAGGGTCTCGGCGACGCCTCAGCTCCTGCTCACGTCACTGAGGGTCTCTGCGACGTCTCTGCTCAAGCCACTGAGGGTCTCTGCGACGCCTCTGCTCAAGCCACTGCGGGTCTCTGCGACGCCTCTGCTCAAGCCACTGAGGGTCTCTGCGACGCCTCTGCTCAAGCCACTGAGGGTCTCTGCAACTCCTCTGCGCACGCCACTAAGGGTCTCTGCGACGCCTCAGCCTCTGCTCAAGCCACTGAGGGTCTCTGCGACGCCTCAGCCTCTGCTCAAGCCACTGAGGGTCTCTGCGACGCCTCTGCTCAAGCCACTGAGGGTCTCTGCAACTCCTCTGCGCACGCCACTAAGGGTCTCTGCGACGCCTCAGCCTCTGCTCAAGCCACTGAGGGTCTCTGCGACGCCTCAGCCTCTGCTCAAGCCACTAAGGGTCTCTGCGACGCCTCAGCCTCTGCTCAAGCCACTGAGGGTCTCTGCGACGCCTCTGCTCAAGCCACTGCGGGTCTCTGCGATGCCTCAGCCTCTGCTCAAGCCACTGAGGGTCTCTGCGACGCCTCTGCTCAAGCCACTGAGGGTCTCTGCGATGCCTCAGCCTCTGCTCAAGCCACTGCGGGTCTCTGCGATGCCTCAGCCTCTGCTCAAGCCACTGAGGGTCTCTGCGACGCCTCTGCTCAAGCCACTGTGGGTCTCTGCAACTCCTCTGCGCACGCCACTGAAGGTCTCTGCGACGCCTCAGCGCCTGCTCAAGCCACTGAGGGTCTCTGCGATGCCTCTGCCTCTGCAGACTCCACTGAGGGTCTCGGCGACGCCTCAGCTCCTGCGCACGCCACTAAGGGTCTCGGCGACGCCTCAGCTCCTGCTCACGTCACTGAGGGTCCCGCTGACGCCTCAACTCCTGCTCCTAGTCTGCAGGCCTTCCAGGGGTTCAGTGAGAAACTGGTCCTCGTTTTGGCTTCTGAACCCTGTGACGAGGGGTTCGAGGAGGAAGCGCCATTGGATCCTTTCTCTGAGGGGTTCAAGGAGCAACTTGTCCTCGTTCTGGCTTCAGAACCCTGCGAAGAGGGGTTCGAGGAGGAAGCACTGCTGGACCCTGTTCCTGAGGGGTTCAAGGAACAGTTTGTCCTCGTTCTGGCCTCTGAACCCAGAGACGAGGGGTTCGCCAGGCGCCGCTTCAGCCTCTGAAGGTTCGCCAGGCTCTGCTTCGGCCTCCGAGGGTTCCCCTGGCTCACAGCCTGTCTATGAGGCCCTGGCTCACTGGCACTCGCCTGAACTCTGTGCCTGCTCGGGACGACCTCCTGGTCGCCCTTCTGAACTCTGTGCCTGCTCGGGACGACCTCCTGGTCGCCCACCTGAACTCGGTGCCTGCTCAGGACGACCTCCTGGGCCATAACCTGTTAAGGGTTGGAGTTATGCAGCTCTCTTCGTGTGGATGAATAATAAATGGATTACTTGTATTTCTTCTTTAGGCGGTTGTAGCCATATTTATTGTTGAACTTCCCAGCTCTGTTCACGGCCGAAGTGAAAACGAGTTAGAACAGCAGCATACATTGCAGAAATAGAAACACACCCGCTACCAAAATAAAATGTAAGAGCATTAAACAAGACACAAAACAAAGCTTGTAAAGAATACTATAAACTAGGGCTGAAACGATTCCTTGAATAACTCGAGTACCTCGATTTATAAAATTCCTCAAGGCATTGTTAAATTATGTTTTAGTATTCAACGCAATGTTTTCTACCCAGATAGGTATTAGTGTTTCGCAATTCTCTCACTTCCAATGAGCTGCTGACCAGAGCTGAAGCATGTGTAACAGGTACCAGGTTTCCTGACCAGTCAGCAGCAGATAAAGCTGAAAAACAGTGTGTAAATGAGAACACGGGAGACGCAGCCTGTGTTACTCCAATCTCTCTCAGCTTATTTATTGAACAAACCATCTCATCGAACTGTCAATACAGCCCAATTTACAGTTCAGAAATGTACTGTATATATGATCTCTGTAGACATACTCCATCACACACAGAAACATCAACATTGGCTTTCTTAAACCAGAAATAATCCCATCATCATCATCTTTTGTCATAACGTCATCAGATGACATACCCCTTCAATTCACTGCACTTTATGTGCCTATTTAATCACTGTGACATATTTTACGGGCATGTACTTTACAGTTATTGTTAAATGGCATTTATCCTTGAACCAAAACTGCTTTAATGAAGTGAAATATATTCCAGTGTATTTCTATAATTAATACTTGTGTTTACCATTTTCTGAATTATTCATTAACTCACATTTTAACCTTACACAACCATGTTTAGCACACAAATAAAAAGAAACCATGGAGCCTGATGACATTATTCTCATAGCATGGAATATTTGCCCCACCTTCCTTTACAACCTGTTACTGCTAGTAATTAAATGGTTGCACCCACATAGCATGCTCCTGCCTGTAGCTACAGTGTGCTAACCACGTAGCATCACGGCATGTTAGCTGCTTCCTCTGGCCACTGCTGGCTCCGGAGCTCAAAAATAAACCTCTTCCAACAACTTTGACACCTTTCCCTAACCATTCCTGAACATTTCAAACTGATCAACAGTATTTTCTAAATACACTTGAGTATTATTCTCACCTGAAAAACAGTGTGTAAATGAGCTCACGTGCTTCAGCCTCATTTATGATGTACTTAGTGAATAGTGTTATAGTGAATATTGTTGGTTAAAAATAGTTCTGCTTTGGAAGCCGTCATTTGCCTGTATTTTCTATTAGTATTTCTTTACAGCTCGCAGTCAAAATTTTATTTTTGCAAACACTGGAACAACAAAATAATAATATAGTCTTAATTAAAACATGAATAAACGTTAAACACTATTTACAATAACTCAACAAAATTCAGTTCTTTGTAGCCAGATTTCTAAGCTCAAACCTATTTACTCACCTAATTGTTAACATTACAAAGACATTTATTTTTGTAATCTGTAAAAACTATATGCAAGATTTAGATTCTTTTGTAATGCTAAAATGATTTTTTTTAATGCAACTTCGAACCTCATATACATAAAAAATCAAGTAATTGAAGCTTAAAATGCATTAATTACTTTTTTACAGCAGTAGGTCCATCAGTCGGGGTAAACTACCCCTTCACAAAATTAAATAAATGTCAGTGTTCACTAATATGCCTCAATAATTTCTGAGTTGTGAAATTTTTTCTCATGTTTTTGCACTTTAGGAAAAAAACAAGATTTTTTCATATTTAAAACTTAAAACTAAAGGTGATGTTTGAATCTTATTGCATTTTAAGCAAAACGATTTTTATTTAAAAACAAATTGAATTTTTACTTCCATTTTCCCTTTCATATATTTATTTATTTATTTTTATTGAGTTTTCTCTTATTAAGTATATTTTAAACAAATACACTTACATTCACTTTCACACTCACACCATAAAACCTGCATGTATCTTATTCAAAATACAAATATACAAATTTCTTCCAATCCAGATCAGTAAATAATAAAACAAATTATTATTTTTTTTAACCATTGTAGAGTCCGTTCACCAATTCCTGTATCACTGAGTTCCACCTTCAGTCCTTATGATATTCATATATGCCTCCCATAACTTCTTGCTGTTTCCCTTTGGCAAGATATGCAATTTTTTTCCTCCATAGTCCCACTGAAGGAGCATCTACGTTCCTCTAGCAAAGTGCAACAGATCTCCTGGCTTGTAGCAGTCTGTAATCTATCAGTTTAGTCTTCTTCCTTGACTGTTTAAATTCTATTGGATAGATTCCAAGAACACAAAGTTTGATAACAATCTTCCAAAATTGCTGTAATTTTGAACATTCCCATAGACAATGGATTAGAGTTCCTTTTTCAAGCAAACATTTTGTACAGGTATCTAGAGTGTTACTAGACATGTGATGAAGCCTAACAGGTGTAATATATGTTCTCATCAGCCATTTATATTGCAGAAGTTTAAATTGCGTGTTTATCGTTTGTTTTTGTGCTTTTAAACAAGCGTGATTCCAGTTCTCCTCATTAATATCTTCACGGATATCTTTTCTCCATGCATCCAACTTATCAATTGCTGAGTTTACAGATGTGTACATTAATAAATTATGATACACAGATAGGATACCCCTCCCTTTTGAGTCCCTTACACACACTTCTTCTATATTAATTAAGGGTTGGATGTCGCTTATCTGTGTCATTTTTGTTGCTATATAGTTTTTTGGTTGTAGATTTAAAAAAAAAAATGCTTTGGGGGTATTAAATACTTTTTACATAGTTGATCAAAAGTGAGCATTCTGTCATCTGCATATAAATCTTAGATTTTCTGAATACCTTGTGTTTTCCATATTTTAAATCCTCCATACTTTTTGCCAGGTGGAAATTTATCATTACCCCAATTAGGTGTAAACTGCGATAATTTTGGAGTATCTCCTATATGTTTGTGTGTTTCATGCCAAGTTATAATTGTGTTTTTTAGGAAAGGATTCTTTGTTCTTTTTTTAAGTGTCTTTACATCTGAGGAATATAGAAAGGCGTTTAAGGAAAGGTCTGGAACAGATTCCTGTTCAATGTTTACCCATGCTGGGGGTGTTGGACAAAAATAGTAGGTAGCTGATGTTAATTTCAATTCAATTCAGTCAGTCAGTCATTTTCTACCGCTTATTCCATAGTGGGTCGCGGGGGAGCTGGTGCCTATCTCCAGCAGTCTATGGGCGAGAGGTGGGGTACACCCTGGACAGGTCGCCAGTCCATCGCAGCAATTCAATTCAATTCAGTTTATTTATATAGCGCCAATTCACAACACATGTCGTCTCAAGGCACTTCACAAAACTCAGGTTCATACATTCCAATTAATTCTAATCATTGAACAGTTTAGTCAGATTCAGTTATTTATTCAAATTGGATAAAAAGTTTTTCTATCTAAGGAAACCCAGCAGATTGCATCTAGTCAGTGACTTGCAGCATTCACTCCTCCTGGATGAGCATGTAGAGACAGTGGACAGTCACTGGCGTTGACTTGGGCAGCCATATAATACCATCTAAGTTGGGAACTTGAAGTCCACCTCTTTCATAGGGTAAATAAACTTTAGGCGGTGTCTTGTTTTTCTGTTACTCCAAATAAATTGATTAAATAGTTTGTTCAAATTACCATAAAATGAATCTGATAGGGGCAATGGAAGTGTTTGGAAATAGTACAAAAATTTTGGCAAAATTGTCATTTTTAATATATTTATTTGGCCCATCATGGATAGTGGCAAATTCAACCATTGTTTTAGCAGTTCAGTTTCTTTTTTCACCATGGGGTCATAATTTGCCGTTTTAATTTCTTTAATAGATGGGGTAATCTTAATGCCTAAATATTTAAAACCTTCTGTAGTTATTTTAAATGGAGTTATTACAGTGGGATTTTTCCTTTCTTCGTTATTATGTCAGGATCTCTGCCATGGTTGTTTTTTGGGTGCTGCTTACTGTGTTTAGCCTCTAGATGGCGTCTGAACGTGGAGGTGTCCGACAGGTGTTTTCCATCACCCTGATCATCTCCAAAGGAGGATTTAAGGAGGAGGCTGCCAGCAACTCATTGCCAGAGTGTTGCCCCTTAGTGGTACAACTCCAGCCACATTACTTTTGCCTAGTCTTTGTTTTGCCTTTGCTAATCCTGCCTGCTCTGCCTTACAGTTGTACCTGAACCTGGCCACGCTGTCAGCTTTGAACTTCTTGGATTATTGTCTTCTGGGAAGAAGTCATTTCACCTCATGAACAGAGACTCAAAACCCTGTTTGCTCCTGTGGATCTCACCGGCTGGCAGCTTCCTCTATACCTGGGATCCTCCTCAACGAACCCTGTCCACCCTCCCTCGCACAGAAGCTTCTACCACAGTAAACTCTGGACATCCTAACGTCCTGGCAGACCTGAACTCACCATCTCCGTTCCCACTGGTAAACAATCCTCTGGGTTTTTCTCCACCTCCCCCTCTGGCGGATCATCCCCTTCTCCCCTGTAAGACTGAATCATTATTTATCATTTTCTATTTCGAGTTTATCCCTGCTTTATTTTTCTTACAGTTCATACTCCAGTTCCAGTTCCCAGTTCTTGTCTTGTCTTGTCAATAAAACTTCTAACTATAAAACTCATCTCCTGAATTGCTTTCTGCATGTGGGTCAAACTTGTTAAATCCACTATAACAGAACACTCTGGCCCATCTGACCCAGCAGAAGCATTCAGGAGAACTCTTTCTGACCAACAACACATAATCCAAACCCATGATTCTTCCCTTCGTGACCTTGTAGAACAACAGAGACAAACGAACCAGCAGATCGAGCATCTAGCATCTTTAATTCAGCACACAGTGAGTAATTTCACCGCAATAGAGAGTGCTCCATCTCCTCCGGTCACACAACAGCTGCCTAATTCACGTGAGGTCACTTCTCCTACTCCAGAGACATTTTCGGGTGAAAATGGAGACTGTAAGGGTTTCCTACTCCAATGCACCTTGGTATTCAATCGTTCCCCGCAATCTTTCCCCCATGATTCTGTAAAGATTTCCTATGTGCTAGGTTTACTAACCGGAAAGGCACTTAAATGGGCCGAAGGGCATTTTTCCAGCTGTTCAGATTTTGGTTGTTCTTTTTCTGAATTTGAGGGTAAGTTTAGACAGGTTTTTTCATCCGAAATAGATCAGACCGCTTCGGAACGTAAATTCTATTCTATCAAACAGAAAGACCAGTCTGTGGTTGATTTTTCTATTGATTTTCGCATTCTAGCTGCAGCTTCTGGGTGGAATGAATGTGCACTTAGGACAGCATTTGTTCGGTCACTGAAAGAACCCTTAAAAGACGAGTTAGCTCTAATCGACCTCCCTAAGACATTGAACGAGCTAATCAATCTAGCAGTAAGATTGGACAATCAAATGAGAGAGAGATGAGAGAAATCCAAACTTAGACGCAGTATTGTTAGGACTCGATTCTCGAGTCAGGCCACCGAAACAGTTCGTTCCCCTTGTTCTCACAGTGCAGATATAGAACCCATGCTGTTAGGGAACACTAAACTTTCTCAGGAGGAGAAATTAAAGCGCCGACAGAATAACCAGTGTTTCTACTGTGGCTCATCTGAGCATTTCCTTGCAAACTGCCCTGTCCGCCCCGCTGGACCTAAAGGGCAGGTCCGTCAGTAAGTGAGGGGGTACTGACGGACCGACCACCTACCCCTAGACTTTGTTTACCGGCCACTTTAATTTCTAATCGCCCTTTTCAAAACCTGTTCGCTCTCATCGACTCAGGAAGCGACCAGAATTTAATCGATCCAGAGTTTGTAAAAGAAGCTCAGATCGAGATAGAACCTTTACCTGCACCTCAGTCAGCTTCCTCTTTAGATGTGCAAAGACTTCCTCAAATTACCCATCATACTAAACCAGTCACATTGATTCTTTCAGATAATCACAGGGAAGAGATTTCTTTTTTTGTGTTTCCTATCGCTCTAAATTCCATAGTTCTAGGTTACCCATGGCTTAAGAAACACAATCCTCATATTAACTGGGTTGAAAGCGGGGTAGAATCTTGGTCCACTAACTGCCATTCTTCCTGTCTCCAGTCAGCTGCCGCCACCTTGCCCTCTGTATCACTGCATACCGAAAATGAGATTGCAGACCTTTCCTGCGTCCCCACTGAATACCACGATTTAAGGTTAGGTTAGGCCTCATCATTACCTCCCCACAGACCCTACGACTGCGCCATAGACTTACTTCCTGGCACCCCCCTACCATCCAGTAGGCGCTATCATATCTCTGGACCTGAGAGAAAGGTTATGGAAGACTACATAAATGAGTCATTGGTTGCTGGTTTAATTCGCCCTTCATCGTCTACTTTAGGAGCAGGGTTTTTCTTTGTAGGCAAGAAAGATGGTTCACTCCACCCCTGTATAGATTACCGGGGATTAAACCAAATCACTGTGAAAAATAAATACCCCCTTCCTCTTCTTTCATCTGCTTTTGAACCCGTTCATGGTTCCACTATTTTTATCAAGCTCGATCTCCTCAATGCCTATCATCTAGTCATCATCCGCCAGGGGGATGAGTGGAAAACCGCTTTCAAGACGTCGTTAGGCAACTTTGAATATCTGGTCATGCCCTTTGGACTAAGCAACGCACCTGCTGTTTTCCAATCCCTCATCAATGACGTCCTGAGGGACTTTTTGAACGTTTTTGTGTTTGTTTACCTTGATGACATCTTGATCTATTCGAAAGACTTAAAGGAACACACACGTCATGTCCGTCTAGTCCTACAAAGACTTTTGGAACATAAACTGTTTGTCAAAGCCAAAAAATGTGAATTCCACAAATCTTCAGTCACGTTTTTGGGTTACATCCTAGAGGGTGGACAGGTTCGCTCCGATCCTGAAAAGATCAAGGCAGTACTAGAGTGGGCTATTCCAGACTCCCACAAACAACTACAGCGTTTACTTGGATTTGCCAACTTTTACCGGAGATTCATCAAAAACTTTAATCTCATCGCAGCTCCTCTCACCACCTAGACTTCTACAAACATAACATTCGCCTGGACTCCTGAAGCAGACGAGGCATTCAGGACACTGAAAGAGAGGTTTTTACAGACTCCTATCTTGGTTCACCCGGACTCCTCAAAACAGTTCATTGATGTGGGAGACAGAGAACTTCTGGCTATTAAATTAGCACTTGAAGAATGGCGACATTGGTTGGACGGGGCCAAACATCCCATCCTTGTATGGACAGATCATAGAAATCTGGCCTATTTGCAGTCGGCGAAAAGACTTAATCCCCGCCAATCACGATGGTCCTTATTTTTTTCTCGTTTTGACTTATCCATCTCTTACAGGCCCGGTACTAAGAACTTGAAGCCGGATGCTCTTTCCCGGCTTTATTCACCGGATACTACAGAGAGAGAAGCAGAACCCATCGTGCCCTCTCACTGGACCTTTGGAGCTGTGGTCTGGGAGATAGAAAACTTGATAAATCAAGCTAGACTGAAGGGTCCAGGTACGGGTCCTCCTAACAGAGTTTATATGCCTACATCTGTTAGATTTAGACTAATTCGTTGGTACCACACTGCCAAATTCTCAGGGCACCCAGGGGTCAGCAGAACCATTGCCCTCATTTCCAGACGTTATTGGTGGCCATCATTACACAAAGATGTAAAGGAATATGTGCAAGCTTGCTCTGTTTGTGCCAGGCAAAAATCTGGAAATCAGCCCCCTTTTGGATTACTGCAACCATTAAACATCCCTAAACGACCTTGGTCTCACATTGCACTAGACTTCGTAACAGGATTACCTGTATCCAAAGGAAACACAGTCATTCTCACAATTGTAGACCGATTCTCTAAATCTTGTCATTTGGTTCCTCTTAAAAAATTACCATCTGCATTTAAAAACCGCTCAGCTGCTAGTGCAGCATGTTTTTTGCCTTCTTGGCATACCGCAAGACATTTTGTCTGACCGCGGGCCTCAATTTATTTCTTGTGTTTGGAAACAGTTTTGTTTAGCTCTTGGAGCTAAGGTCTCTCTCACGTCAGGTTATCATCCCCAATCTAATGGCCAGACTGAGCGAATGAATCAGCAGATAGAATCCACCCTCAGATGTATGACCGCTACCGAACCTCTTGACTGGTGAGTTTATCTTCCCTGGGTGAAATATGCAATAAACTCTCAAATCTCTGCTGCTACTGGTCTCTCCCATTTGAGGTAGCAATTGGCTACCAACCACCCTTGTTTCCTGCAGATGAGAAGGACATAGCTGTGGTTTCTGTTCGCCCCCACATACGGAGGTTTAAACGGATCTGGAGTGAAGCTACTTCAGCTCTCCTTCGTACTGCTGACCAAAATAGGAAATATGCTGACAACAAACAACGACCAGCTCCTACTTACCTTCCTGGTCAGAAGGTTTGGTTGTCCTCACGGGACATCCTGTTAAAGGCAGTGTCTAAGAAACTTTCTCCTCGTTTCATTGGTCCGTATACTATTGACTCTGTTATCAGTCCTTCAGCTCTTCGTCTACGTCTGCCATCCAGCCTTCGCATTCACCCAGTGTTCCACGTCTCCCAAGTCAAACCATTCATCTCCAGCACTTCTTGACCTCCGTCCGAACCCCCACCACCCACCCTGGACCGGTCGGGCCACCCTGTTTGGACGGTCCGACGGATCATTGACTCCCGTCGACGAGGTCGCGGATGGCAGTATCTCGTTGACTGGGAGGGGTATGGTCCGGAGGATCGTTCTTGGGTGCCCCGATCTTTCATTTGTGACCCTTCTTTGATCATGGACTTCCTGTCTTCTCGTCCGTCCATGTCTTCAGGGCCGCCAAGAGGCGGCCGTTGAGGGGGGGGTGATGTCAGGATCTCTGCCATGGTTGTTTTTTGGGTGCTGCTTACTGTGTTTAGCCTCTAGATGGCGTCTGAACGTGGAGGTGTCCGACAGGTGTTTTCCATCACCCTGATCATCTCCAGAGGAGGATTTAAGGAGGAGGCTGCCAGCAACTCATTGCCAGAGTGTTGCCCCTTAGTGGTACAACTCCAGCCACATTACTCTTGCCTAGTCTTCGTTTTGCCTTTGCTAATCCTGCATGCTCTGCCTTACAGTTGTACCTGAACCTGACCACGCTGTCAGCTTTGAACTTCTTGGATTATTGTCTTCTGGGAAGAAGTCATTTCACCTCATGAACAGAGACTCAAAACCCTGTTTGCTCCTGTGGATCTCACCGGCTGGCAGCTTCCTCTATACCTGGGATCCTCCTCAATGAACCCTGTCCACCCTCCCTCGCACAGAAGCTTCTACCACAGTAAACTCTGGACATCCTAACGTCCTGGCAGACCTGAACTCACCATCTCCGTTCCCACTGGTAAACAATCCTCTGGGTTTTTCTCCACCTCCCCCTCTGGCGGATCATCCCCTTCTCCCCTGTAAGACTGAATCATTATTTATCATTTTCTATTTCGAGTTTATCCCTGCTTACCTTTTGCTTTATTTTTCTTACAGTTCATACTCCAGTTCCCGTTCCCAGTTCTTGTCTTGTCTTGTCAATAAAACTTCTAACTATAAAAATCATCTCCTGAATTGCTTTCTGCATGTGGGTCAAACTTGTTAAATCCAATATGACACATTAAGAAATATTAACTCTGATTTAGCATTATTAATCTTGTACCCTGAAAATTCTCCAAATTCTTTTATTAGATTTAATAAGTTAGGAATGCTATTATTCAAATTATTTATGAAAAATATTATATCATCCGCAGACAAAGAAATAATTTGTTCTCTTCCTCCAATTGTAATACCTGATATTCCTGTGTTCGCTTTTACAGCCATTGCCAGGGGCTCTATTGCCAATACAAATAACAATGGTGACAAGGGCCAACCCTGTCTGGTTGACGTCTGTAAGTTTGACATGTTGTTATTGGTTAGAACCTGTGCCATAGGATTGGTATATAATAGTCGTATCCATTTTAGAAATGTTTCACTCAATCCATATCTGGGAAGCACTTGTAATAGTTCTATTCTATCAAAAGCTTGGCATGCGTCCAATCGTAACATTGCTGTATCTTTACTGTTATACTTTTCGTTTAGCACATTAAGAACTCGTCTAATATTATGATGTCCTTGGCTTGTTTTAACAAATCCTTGTTGGTCATCTGTTATCAAATTAGGCAAGTATTTATCTAATCTCCTAGAGAGTGCTTTACACAAAATCTTTGTATCACATCCCATGAGACTAATTCCCCTATAAGAGGCGCATTCAGTCGGAGGTTTGTTTGGTTTTATTAAAACAGTTATTGTGGCCAGTCTTAGTGTGTCCGGGAGTTTTCCAGTTTTACATGACTCCTCATACATATTGAGAAGTGGCACAATTAGTTTATTTTTAGATGTTTTATTCTATTGGAAATCCGTCAGGGCCTGGCGTCTTACCGCTTTTCATGCCGTCTCTAGATCAGAAAATTTGTTTATTGTTAAAGGATTATCAAGAGCTATTCCATCTTCTGAGATGGTTTGAAATTCTAATCGATTAAGACATTTTGTTTGTACTTCTTCGTTTCCAGTGGATTCAGATTTATATAGGGTTTCATAAAAATCTCTAAAGTTTTCATTTATTTCTAAAGGGTCTGTTGTCATGATGCCCATTTTTGATTTTATACTGTTAAAATTTCTTTCCACTTGCATCTGTTTTATCCTCCAGGCCAATAGTTTACCCACCTTTTCCCTTGATCATAAAATGCTTGTTTAGTCCACATTAAATATTTTGCCACCTTCTCTGTTGATAATTTGTGGTATCTGGTCCTTAAAACAGTCAGCTTGTCTAAATTTACATGGTTGTTATTCTGATATAGTTCTAATGATTGTAACTCCTGGTTATATTTTTTGTTTTTGTTACTATTGTAGCTTATAATTTCTCCTCCAATATAAGCTTTAAAGGCTTCCCATCTGATACTAGCTTTGGTTTCTTCTGTATTTATTTCAAAATATTTATCAATGCATGTTTCTATATGTGCAATAAATATTGGGTCTTTTAGCAACAAAGTCTGCATCCTCCATCGTTTCACATCTTGCTCAATCTTATTTAATTTAATTTCAAGGGATACCGCCGCATGATCACTAATTACAATACTATTATACCAGCAGTTTTCCACTTGAGGTATCAACTCCGTGGAAATAAGGAAGGAATCAATGCGCAAATGGGATTGGTGTGAACTTGAGTAACATGAAAATTCCTTCTTATTGGGGTTTCTTGTTCTCCATATTTTATTTATATTTAAATCTTTTAAATAGGTAAGGAGAACTTTCCTGGTTTGCGTATGAGTACCGTCGATTTGAGTCAATTTATCTAGACCTGGGTGTAGAGTACAATTAACGTCTCCTCCTATAATGTATAATCCTTCCAGGGTTGCCAAAGTCATAAATAAATTTTCATAATAGGATGGGTTATCTTCATTGGGTCCATAAATATTCACCAAATTTATTTTTAATGTTGCTATATGTCCCTGTACAATGATATATTTCCCTTTTGGGTCACTGATTGATTTTATTGTTTGGAACAGTATTGATTTATATATGAGAACAAAAACTCCTCTAGCGTATCTAGTGAAAGAAGAGTGATAGACTTGACGTTGCCATCTTTTAGTTATGAAACGCATTTCGGACATAGTTAAATGAGTTTCCTGTAGGAAAACTATTTTAGATTTCAAATGTTTTAATCGATTAAGGACTTTCTTCAGTTTAGTTAATTTCCTTATGCCCCTGACATTCCAGCTTGTAATTCTAATATTAAAGATATTTGTGTTGTTTGTCCTTTCCATGATATCAAATTATTCAATTTGTTGGATACGAAAGTAAAGTAGGGAAAAATAGTATTGAAAATGCAGGCTCGTACAAACATTCACACAACCACTCGTACAACACAAAACTTGACATGAAACAGTCCCCTACTGAACATTTGCACTTCTTTAACTGAAATGCATTCCCCTTCCCTTGAACCGAACATTTGGAGGACGTTAATCCATACCGCTAAGGAGCAACTTATTAACATGACCTCACCAACTCTCCAAACCAAAACTCCACACAGTAGACAGCATCTACTAAGTATAAAATGAAGTACTATGGTTAACCCTTGATGATATGATAAAAACTTTTTCAAACTTAGCCGTTAGCATTAATCCCAAAAACAAAGTTTGAGTTGTAATAATTGAACTACAACAGTCAGTAATGTTTACATAGAGTCCATATTAGCTCGAGATTTATCTTGTAAATGTTTTCTCTCTGTTCAGCATTTTTGGAGCAGGAACAATCACGAAGTGTCTAATCAGTTTTACCTGTTTGTTGGTACATTTATTTTCTCCTTCATTGTGACTCTCTGATCATGGACTTCTGTGATTGTTTTCTTTGGGAGACTCTTGTAGAATTTTTCGGCCTCTTGAGGTGTAGAAAAGAGATGAATTTTTCCACCATGGAGACTCTGAAGTCTAGAGGGATTGTGTTGGAAGCCACAGAATGCTCCGATATCGATAAATCTGCGTTGAATCCGAACCGTCTCTGCTGACAGATCCTGTGGAAAGGTGATCTTGGCTCCATCATGTGTAATTTCTCTTTTCCTCGCCTCTTGGTACACAATTTCTTTCTCTTGGAACTTTAAGAAGCGAATCAAAACCGCTCTGCCTTGGTTCGGTTTTCCTGAGGCCGTCACACGGTGTATCCGCTCGAGTGTGAATGACTTGTCCGGTGCTAAATCCAGCCACTTCGGTAACATTTTATTGATAAAGTTGAACAATGATTGGCTTCCCTCTGCTCTCTCTCGAATGCCAAACACACGTAGATTCTTTCGTCTTCTTTTCTAGGTCTTCTGCTTTATCCTCGAGTAGCTGGATCCATTTCATAGCCGAAGCTAACGACGTTCTGCTTTTTCGAGTGAGCTTTCTACTTCGGCAATGCGGGGCTCGGCCTCTTCCATATGAGCCACTTGGTTTAGCTGGTCTTGCTTTACTTCAGACACTTTACTCTCCAGTGCAGCCACAGCTTTCGCCATTCCTGTCAGTCTTCCATCTATACTGTCCAGTTTGGCTCCAAAATCCGACCGTAGCAGCTTTAACTCCTCTAGCACTTCGGCTATTGTAGCCATGTTAGCTTCAGTACTGCACGCTGGAGTCGATGTTGTAATCCTGGCACTTATCTTATGCCTTCTCAAAAAAATGTCACACTGTTTCAGAGATGAGGCTTTAGAAATATCCGAGCCCTATATTTCGAGTTCTTGCTTACAACTTTAACAAGGGTTTTAAAGAAAAGTTAGAGGACTGTCTGTGGAGCTATTCACTATGCTGCCATCTTGAGGCTCGGTCACGTGACCTCCCTTCAAATATTTCTACTATCTTAGGTTGCTACAGCAAAACAGAATTTTTATTCGATTACTCGATTAATCGTCAGAATAATCGATAGAATCGATAGAATACTCTATACTAAAATAATCGTTTACAACAGCCCTACTATAAACTTTAAAAGATGAGTTTATTTTTCTCCTTTCACTCTGATGTTTGTCATCCTTATATTTAAAGTCTTGTCTGATAAATGTAAAAAACCAACAAGGGCAGCTCCTCCCTCAGAGTTTATCTCTGCTTTAGAACATTAATGATTCTCATAATGTCAGTTTTTGTAGTTAAATGTTAATATTTGTTGGCCTCAGCAACCCGACCCCGATATGCCGTCATATTCTCGCTGTAACTGAGAAGAAACAATAGCTGCTAGTTTTTGCTGCTCATTTCTTTCAAATAATTAATGGGAACCTCTCCAGCACACAGAAGGAAGAGGTGAATACAAATGAAACTGAACCAGGGCTGCACAATGCTAGCCAGCTGGTCATAATGTTATGGGTGATCAGGAAGTCTCTAATGCACTCAAACAGAATAAAAACACACACACCCACACACACGGAGGGAGGGTTTGTGTTGGGACATCAGCAGGAACAGACTGAGGGCTGCAGGCGCACAGAAAACCTGCTGCTGTGCTGAACAGATGGATCACACACACACACACACACACACAGTAGGCCACAACACAATGGCCTCAGTCAACATTGAGCATCTGAAGTTCTGGTTCCCCACGGTTCTGCTAAACTGACACATTCCCACAAGCTGCTTGTATATTGGGGAATTAAAAAGTCAAATATGCAGAGTTTATATTTCTAATTTAGGAGCAAGATTTGCGCTCAAAACTTCTACATTCTTTAATATATATTCTGTTCTCCCTCCCATCATTGTTTCCGCACTTAGACTTAATGTTTGTGGCTCCGATATTTTCTCCTCCTTGCCTTCTTTGTATCTGCTGTCTGTCATGTTAAATCAATGCGAAGGTAACGATTGCAGCTCATATTGCCAGAATCCTTCTCTTTAAATTTTGACCAGCTAGAAAACTGTTAAACTGACATGTGAGGTCACAAATTTGTCATTCTTCCCTGACACGGAGCAGAAAGTTGAAGCTGCTTTCCCTTCATCTAGTGGGCCAGTGGCACCTGTAGCCTTCTATCGCTGCAACATAAATGCTCCCAGTAGAAGAAAACAAACGCACCTGTCACTCTATTGGCTGGAGCAGTTACTAGGCAATGAAACACTTTGGGTAGACAGACCCGAGGGCACCGTTTTGACCTGTGCAGAGACGAAGTTTTTGCAAGAGGAGAAGATGGCGAGCAGTGTGAGAAGAAGCATTAAATCTGAGCGCGGAAACAAACATGAGAGGAAGAACAGAATATATTTAAAAGAAAGCAGAAGTTTTAATGTTCCGCTGCTGAATCAGCATATCGAGGGTTAACTGTAACTCCGGCTGGATAATGATGCTCAGCAGATGGATGCAGGTTCTCAGCCTGCCTGGGTTTCTGACTCAGGCTCATTCATAACGTTCAAACCTGAAGCCGGGTTCAAACTTTATCATGACTGAATCAGAAGAAAAACCTTTGAGCTGCTCAGGATTGTCCAACATGGAGCGCACTCAGTCCGACCTGCGGGACGCCTGAAATCACACGGTGTGTTTGTTTCTCTAGGAATCAGCAGCTCTGTATTGATTGTCAGATGTTACTATTAGAGGGATGACAGTATTCCAGTTTAGAACTGGAATATGTTTGTAGAAACCTTAACATTTTCTGTAATTATTTCATTTTGTGAAAACAGAAAACACAGACTGGTTTTACAGGAGAAGCTCTCACATTTTAAAGGTTATTTCAAGGTGCTTTTCACTCATTTTAACCAACACTGATTACCAAAGATTATATGGGTTCAGGTTTTATTGAAAGTGGAGGTGATAGATAGACAGACAGACAGACAGATAGATAGATTGATAGCTGTTGTTGCATGGAATATTTCCCAGCTCAGCTCGCCCCTCACAATATGGTGGAGGAGCTGACAGGAGCGAAGCCAATGAGGCGTCTGCTCTTCTGTGTCTTTGGTTTTACCTCTTTAACTCTGGTAGTGTTTTCCTGCATCCAGCTGCTTCACTGCTGTCCGCCACACACATGCACACATGTCACCCCCTATTGGCGTGAGTGTGAGCTGCAGTGTCTCTGCTGCTTGTTAATGTGTGTGTGCCCCTATCATATGATTTATTGTAGGATAGGAAAAGTGGTAGAGCAGTGCCTGAGCCCCAAACCTCTTTTAGGTCCATCACCTCGACCTCCGACCTCAAACGCCGTATGGCCCCTGGGGATGCCACGGTAAGGACATGAAGACCACCTGTCCTCCTCCCCTCTTTCCAGATGTTGTTCTTTTTTTGTTTCCTGTGTGTCTCCTCCTCTTCTTTACTCCATTACTCTCATTTTCCTCACATTCCTGATTCGTCCCATCAGCACGGATCACTTCAGTTGTCATTTGTCCTCTTTGTCCTCTCATCAGCAGCTCCATCAACACCCAGCTGGTCCATCACATCTGTCCCTCATCCATCACTTAGCTTTCCCACAGACAGTCAGATAGACAGTCAGTCAGATAGACGTGTTGGGTGCCTGCAGACAGCTCAGGTTCCAGGTTTATTCCCACACTGATTACTTTGTCCTCTTGCAAAGGAGATGGGAAGAGGGTCAGCCTGTGTGGTCTCCAGTGTTTGTCTCATCTTTCCTGTTTGTTTTTTCCTGTCCTGTCTCCACTATGTGTCCTTCACTAACAGCCAGCATCTTGTCCTCGCAGGTTTGCCGGCTGAGACTTGTTTCTGTCTTCTAACTCGTCTCTGTTTCAGAGTCTCTGGGGTGATCGTTTTTTCTGGGACAGATGTGTAACTCCTGATTTTTCCTGCTGTCTGACTCCTTGTTTAGCTTCAGAGCTGATCTCTTCTTTCTGAGAGATAATCTGAACTGTTATCTGCTCCTCTCCTCTCTGATCTCCCTCTGTTTTTATTTTCATGTGAAGGGAGTGGAAATCTGTCTCCTTCTCAGGGACCGAGGCAGCTGGTTAATGGATGAAGTGTGGGAGTAGATTTGGACTCATTTTTCTTCGTGATCATCTCTTTATTTCCTATATGAGTGTTTTTCTCTCTGAGTGGATTTAAATGGTGTCAAATACATGCTGTGCTACACACACACTGCCTCTGTCCTCCTCTGCAAGCATGACCGACTGCAGGCACTGACACACACACATACACACACACACACACGCACCCCCCCCCCCCCCCACACACACACACACACACACAGAGAGCACTTCCTGTTTGAGCGCAGTACACACTGAACAGCATCATCAGCATTGGTGGAGAAACAGAAACTGGCTTCCTTGGCTGCCGCAGTCACAACTTAATCCCTGATGTTCAAAGCTGAGAGGAAGACCTCCTGTAACGTCCTGTCAGGTCACAAAGAGGTCATCAAAGATGGAGTTAGGAGGAAATACCTGCTGGCCTTACAAAGAATAACCAGAACCAGGGTAGATTAAATGTCAATCCAAACAGCGTTTACAAAAACTGTGAAACTTTACAATAAAATTAAGCATTCAGTTCACAGTACAACATGTGGTTAAAAACTGAAGCCTGAACGTTAATTATGTTTCACTGACCTAATGTCTGCATCCAGCAGGTTGAGCTTTATTTAAATAAAACGCTTTCTTAAGGGATGTACGTGTTTCAGTTAGAACTTTAGCACATGATGCTGTTGGATCCCAAATGTTGGTCCCAAGCCCAGATAAACGGACTGGGTTTGGGTCATGAAACCGGTGCCAAACCAACGGATCATTAAGATAAAAGCAGTCATAATCAGAAGCTATAATGCTTCCCTGCTCCCTTACAATGCTGTACACAGAACCAGCACCTTGACTTCCACAGCCTCACCACAGCCTGGGGTGTAATGTAAAGGTGAGTGAAGGACCAAACAGCCATGGGATGCCAAGAGATGGGATTATTGACCACAGCCACCTCATTCTGGGTGTAACAGACAGTCCTACCTCAGATTCTCAGTCATTAAGCCACACAGTGTCCAGGGGCCCAACTTCATGGATACACTGCTACTGCTGCTGCTACACTCAGCTTAGGATCCCAATACATCACTGCTACGATAAGAAACCAGAAGGAACGTCCAGCTGAGGCCAGTTTGAGCATGGTCTATACCCTCCATGACCTGTGATGGTCTACCACAAGTCATGGGAACTCACACCTAAGACCCTGTAAAGACCATCCAAGGAGGATTTCTGATGGATCCACTGAAGAATACGGCATCTTTCAAGCCCTGTGTCTGCTCTGTTCTACTTTCCTATTTTGAAACTCACAATGCACAGTGTTTTGTCATGGCCCAGTTCAAGAACTGGATTGAAACTGAGTGAAAATGGCGCTAAAGTCCCAGAAAACATCTGAAGGATGTTTAGAAATCTGAAGAACTGTTTATTAAGGCCAGGATGCCTGGAAGCTCCATGTCATAATAACTCAGGATTTATTTTCTCTGGATAAAGAAAAATTTTTTTCAATTCAATTCAGTTTTATTTATATAGCGCCAATTCACAACACATGTCGTCTCAAGGCACTTCTCAAAGCGTTTGGAATGGTATAGCGTTGTTGGGGAGGTTAGATTAAACCACTGAGTGTTAGAGTTTGGCCATTTTAGAATGGGCTATGTAAAATAATACACTGATAAAGTGTGTCCATGTAGAGCCCACTGGTGGCCATTGTTATACTAAAAACCACAAGGATTGGGATACCTCTCTCTGTCAGATTATAACCATTGGAAAAGAGAAGGGGTCGCACAGATAGCAGAAATGGATGGAGTACTTTCTATGGGAAGAAAAAGTAAATGTTAATGGATGTAGCTCCTTTTGTCGTTTCACCTAGAAAGACAGATCAACTCTGAGCCAGTTTTCAAGGTTAGAGTCTGAAGAGAGCACATAGAGTTAGTCACAGTAAAAGCTCAGTCAGTAGCTATGTCTAGGAGAGAGAAAGGGTTAAACACTGAAAGACAGGGCCATGTGGACCATCTGTAGAGGGTGAGCATTAAGTTGTTGCCAGCAGAAGCTCGGACGATGCCCCTCTCCAGAAAGGTGTCACAGGTAGACACAGAGTCAGGCCAGGTGTAGCTTCTAGGAAGAGAAAAATGGTTGGGATTGGGTCTAACATACAAGTTGAAGGTTTAGATGAAGCTAATATTTCTGATAACTCAGGAAGCTCCACAGGATCAAAACAGTCCAAACACAGATCAGGTTCTACAGTTATTTCCAATGTTGTCTCACTTGCTGACGATGAAGCAATCATCTTCGGGAGTATGTCAAAGACTTTATTTTTAATAGAATGAATTTTATTTAAGAAGAATCCCATAAAGTCATGACTGCTAAGAGCTAAGGGAATGGATGGCTCAACAGAGCTATGACTGTGTGTAAGTTTAGCAACTGTACTAAAGAGAAACCTAGGATTATTCTTGTTCTCTTCTATTAAGGATGAGAAATAAGCTGTTCTGGGTTGGCGAATACAACAAAATATAAATACAACAAAGCTAAAAAAATCCCAGCTGAGAGTCAAACCAGCAGCTCAGAAACTGAGGGCTGCCGCTTTGCTGCCCTGCTCTGCTCTGTTTTGCTCTGCAGATAAAAGTTTAATGTTCTCTGTGGTGGAGCACAGCTTAAGGTCAGATTAGATGGTTGAAGATAATGTTTAATTCATGAGCAGAAGACTGAAACCGCAGAAACACAGCTGAACAGTGGAGTTACACCCAGAACATCCACAGTTAAATAAACCGTTAAAGCATTTTGTGGACATAGTACTGGTGCTTCAGGTCAAAGCAAGTTTCCAAAAGATAACCAGTGTTGTTGGGGACTTTCCAAAATTGTCAGCTCATCATTCAGAACTCTAAAGATCAAAAGAGATTTCAGGATTTAACAAAATTACACAGAATTACAAAAAAGAATCAGAGGTGTGGACTTGAGTCACACGTTCAATGATTTAAGACTCAACTTGTGAGAAGCAATAAAAGGACTGTCAGACGCTTTAAGGTTTAGAAACACTTTTGTTTATTAATTTATTTCAATATTTCCTCATGTAAATTTGTAAATGAAAGTATTTTTGATTAAAAAAAAAATATTTTATTTAGACGATCCTCTGTCTAATGTCTGTACACATTTCAAGCATCATTTAAAGTCTGATTAATTCATTTTCAGCCAGTTTGCAGTAAATCCTCATGATTCTCACATCTGACACAGCAGAGAACAATCATGGATACTTTAAGTTCCTGGCACAGACTACAAGGAGATCAACCAGACATAAACTGAAGTAAAGAAGGAACGACATCTAACTTTCGTCATATGTTAAAACTTTAAGAATAATGAGTCAAAGCTAATAAAGGAGCTAATGTTAGCAAAATGTTAGCTTAATGTTAGCTCAATGTTAGCTCAATGTTGCTCAATGTAAGCTTAATGTTAGCTTAATGTTGCACAATATAAGCTTAATGTTAGCTTAATGTTAGCTTATTGTTAGCTTAGTGTTAGTTTAATGCTAGCTAAATGTTAGCTTAATATTAGCTCAATGTTTGCTTAGTGTTAGCTTAACAGCTCAAGGTTTTTAATGAGGGAACCTGGATGTACCTTTTAACATCTCCAGAAACTGAATCTGAAATGTGGACTCTTCAGACCACAGCACACTTTTCCACTTTGGTTCAGTCCATCCCAGATGAGCTTGGTCCAGAAAAGCTGGCGCCATTTCTGGGTGTTGTTGATATACGGCTTTAGCGTTGCAATAGCTCCGGTTGCAATAGAAATATTGTTCCATGCTAACATAACCCCAATTTCCCTTATTCAGACTAAATGTTTTCCTCAGATGATTGTGTGCAGTCCAAACTCTGTGCTTTGGACCATAAGCAGAAACAAGGTCAGTGGATCCAAGCTGGCAGACAGCAGAACCATAATGATGTCTTGTAAAATCAACTTGATCACAAAATTCATTTTTATACCCTTGTATAAATAATATCAGTTGTTATTTTAATAATCTGATGTTTCTCATTTACAACTCCAGTTCCAATTAAGTTTGGATATTGTGTAAAACAATAAAACCAGAATCCATTGATCTGCAAATCCTGTTCAACCCAAATTCAACTAAATCCACTACAAACACAAGATATTTAATGTTCAATCTGATAAACTTTATTGTTTTTTGCGAACATTCCCTCATCTTGATTTTAATGCCTGCAACAAGTTCCATCAAAGCTGGACAGAGTCATATTTACCACTGTGTTTCAACACCTTTTCTTTTAGTAACACTCAGTAAGCGTTTGGGAACTGAGGACTAATTGTTGAAGCTTTGTAGCTGAAACTCTTTCCTATTCTTGCTTGATGAACAACTTCAGTTGTTCAACAGTCCAGGGTCTTCGTTCTCATTTTTAGCTCTTCATAATACTCTACATTTTCAATGGGAGAAAGGTCTGGACTGCAGTCGGGCCAATCTAGTAGCAGAACTCTTTTACTATGAAGCTACGCTGTTGGAACACATGCAGAATTTGGCTTGGCATTGTCTTGCTGAAATAAGCAGGGACATCCCTGAAGAAGAACTTGCTTGGATGACAGCAGATGTTGCTCCTGAACCTGGATGTACCTTTTAACATTAATGGTGCCTCCACAAATGTGCCAGCTACCCATCATGCCATGGGCACTAACACACCCCCATACCATCACAGATGCTGGCTTTTGTACTTTGCTATGATAACAATCCAGATGGTCCTTTTCCTCTTTGGCCCGGAGGACACGATGTCCATGATCTCCAGAAACTGAATCTGAAATGTGGACTCTACAGACCACAGCACACTTTTCCACTTTGCTTCAGTCCATCCCAGATGAGCTCGGGTCCAGAAAAGCCGGCGCCATTTCTGGGTGTTCTTGATATATGGCTTTAGCTTTGCATGGTAGAGTTTTAACTTGTGAACTGTGTTAATTGACAATGGTTCTGAAATGTTCCCGAGCCCACGTGGTGATATCCGTTACAGAACGAAGGTGGCTTTTAATGCTGTGCCTCCTGAGGGGTCGAAGGTCACGGGCATTCAGAATCAGCTTTATTGCCAAGTTTGTACATACAAACAAGGAATTTGACTCCAGTACACTTTGCTCTTTGGTTTTGTTTTTGCATTACAGAATATACATATTTACAATGTACAAATATACTCACATCTGTATGCTGTTGTTTTGTACTCTATTGAATGTTCATCAGAAAAACAGCCTGGGGAAAGAAACTGTCTCTGTGGCGGCTGGTTTTAGTGAACAGTGCTGTGTAGCGGCAGCCTGAAGGTAAAACTCTGAACTCATGATCACCTCCCGACCAAAATGGCGCCGACGATGGCCGCCTCGGAGCTTCGCTCTCTCTTTGTTTGTGTATTTTGCGTGTTTATATGTTTTTCGAGCCACAGTACTGTGGTCTCAGGCCACAATTCTGTGGTCTCATTCAGTAGAGAGGAACTTCTCAACATCAGAGAGTCCTCTCTTGGGATTTGTTCACCATCTTTTATCGATCCGAGGTTCACTGAGCTCCTGGCAAGCGGAGCTGTGGCACTCTATGGGATTCTGCACCAAAGCGTCGGAGGGGAAAGCGTTCTGGCGCCCTGGTAAAGCTCCACAAAAGAGGACTTCGTACACCACTGCCTTCAATCCATCTCGCAAATGTCCGCTCTCTAAGCAACAAGATGGACGAGCTGCTTCTTCTCACCGGTAAAAACACGGCCCTCCACGGATCAGCGGTTCTCTGTTTCACCGAGACATGGCTGAGTGAAAACATCCTGGACCGTGCACTGCTGTTGCCGGACTTCCAGCTGTTCAGAGCGGGTCACAGCGCGGAGCTATTAGGGAAGAAGCGAGGAGGAGGAATCTGCTTTTATATAAACGAAGGTTGGTACAGAGACATAAAAGTGCTGGGGAAAACATGTAGTCCTGATCTGGAGTCATTTTCCATAATCTGAAAGCCGTTTTATTCACCGAGAGTTTTCCTCGTTTATAATAATTGGCTCATATTTTCCACTGCATGGCTGCACTTCTGCCGCGGAAAAACATCTTGCTGAGCTGATTACAGACGTGGAGAAAAAACACCCTGACTCTTTCATCATAATACTGGGAGATTTTAACAGCGCAAACCTCTCCAATGAATTCCCCAAATACAGACAGCATATGCAGACATCCATGTGCAGGGTGTGTGGGGTCTGCAGAGATTTTAGCAGCTCTTTTCCTGACCCTTGACCTGTATAAGTCCTGGATGGAGGGAAGGTCAGCCCTGATGATTCTCTCTGCAGACCTGATTATTCGTTGCAGTCTGGACCTGTCCTGTTTTGTGGATGAACCAAACCACACTGAGATGGATGAAGACAGGACAGACTGAATGATGGCAGTGGAGAAGATGACCAGCAGCTCCTGTGGAAGGTTGTACTTCTTGAGTTGCCTCAGGAAGTACAGTCTCTGCTGGGCCTTCTTTCGAACAGTGTCTATGTGTGAAGACCATCTCAGGTCCTCAGAGATGGTGGTTCCTAAGAACCTGAAGTGTTGAGGGGGGTGTATGGAGGTGGTGTTCTCCGAAAGTCCACCACCATCTCCACCATCTTGAGTGGGTTGAGTTCAAGGTAGTTCTGACTGCACCGGTGTATCAGCCGATCCACCTCCTGTCTGTATGCAGACTCATCACCGTCCTGGATCAGTCCAATGACAGTGGTGTCTTCAGCAAACGTCAGGAGTTTCACGGACGAGTCCGATGAGGTGCAGTCATTTGTGTACAGGGAGAAGAGGAGTGGGGATAGAACACACCCCTGGGGGGCACCAGTACTTACTGATCTGGTTCGGGAGAAGATGCTCCCCAGTCTCACCTGCTGCTGTCGGTCCGTCAGGAAGCTGTTGATCCACTGACAGGTGGAGGCTGGGACGTTGAGCTGGGTGAGCTTCTGGTGGAGGATGTCTGGTATGATGGTGTTGAAGGCCGAGCTGGAGTCCACAAACAGGATCCTGGCGTGGGTCCCTGGATGGTTGAGGTGTTGCAGGATGAAGTGTAGACCTAAGTTAACAGCATCATCTGCCGACCTGTTTACTCGGTAAGCAAACTGCAGGGCGTCCAGTAGAGGGCCTGTGATGTCTTTCAGGTGCTTCAACACCAGCCGCTCAAAGGATTTCATGACCACAGACGTCAGGGCTACAGGCCTGTAGTCATTTAATCATTTAATTCAATATTACTTTTCCTTCTTGCTGCTTATGTTCAGAGATTTCTCCAGATTCTCTGAATGTCTTGATGATATAATGGACTGTAGATGAACCAAACCCTCAGCATCAACACTGAGAGCCCCGACATCCCTGCCAGCACCATGTCCCACTCCCACCTCCACCAGAGGGTCCATAAGATCCCCCAGAATTCAGCCCTCACCCTGTACCACACGAGCAGACTGAAGATCAGTGAGAGAAGCCAGAACCCAAACAATTGCAGTAACAGACCACAGCACCAGAGGACCAGGATCATTGAATGTGTGTATATTTTATACACACACATGCAATGGTTAAAGGACCCACTGGTATCCGCTGCCTTTCATCCATCTCATGTTTTTAAGACATTTCTAAATTGATTTCAGGATTGACTTTTTTTCTCAAATGCAAAAGAACAGAATAGAAATCTCCTTTGTTGTGCCTCAATGGGGAAGTTCAGGTGTACCAGCAGCAAAGTGAACGGCAAATCGAAGCATCAGATTCATACAAAGGTAAAAATATGGAACATACAATAAGAATAACTTACTTCTGTACTGCACAGTAAGGGAAAATTTACAACATAAGAAAATTATATTGCACAGTTATAAGCAGTTAAAAACAGGATATTCAGATGCAAAGAATGTGCAACTGTGTAGGAAAATGAAAAAATGTACCATGTATATGATACATGTATATTTGGGCATAAAAACAACAGACTATTTTCAAGAAATTGAAAAACTGACAAAAACAGCACGGATGTAAACAGTTATCGAGATTGTCGGGAGCAGCGATGGTTGTAAAGTCTAACAGCTGCTGGGAGTACCTGTGATAACGCTCCTTAGTGCACCTAGGATGCAACAGTCTGTCATTGAAAGAGCTCTGCAGTTCTGAAACAGCTTCATGCATGGGAGACACTGTCCAACAGTGGGAGGGGGACATTGTCCAAAAGTAAACGAGGGATGCCCCCAGGAGACAAAACATGAAACATAATGTGGTTATAACATGCGATTACCCTAAATGACAGGCTGCAGTTCTCAATGAGGAACATTTATGGAGTTTCTGTTCCCAAACTGACAAAAATTTCTCGCAGCAAGCATCAAAAAGTGGTGCTCAGCAAAGAGATGGATCTTGGTGTTTAACAACCAAACATCAAGAGTTCGTTCACTTCTGATCAGGTTAGATCTGCAGGATAAGTGAGGTTAACCTTTAGCATCATGCCACTGTTTGCAGTGCAGATGAAAAGGATGTTTTAAGCTCTATTATAAATAATAATAAGTCAGGAAACAGGACTGACTAAGGCTTTAGTATGAAGTCCTGCCTCTGAGATAAACCACTGAACATCTGGATGGACATCAGTGAAGCTGCTGTGAAGTTTTATCTACTGCTCTAATGGAGCAGCTTCTCACAGACTTCTCCCACCACTGCTGATAGCTGTTCACAAGAGAAACTCTGGATTAGGACAAACTCAGTGTGAGTGAGGCTGTGTCAGAGTTTAGTTAATGACTTTTATTTTTTCTCTCCCTGTCTTTGTCCTTCCGCCTGTAGCCGTACCCGACGGACATCACCGGCCAGCTGAACCTATCAGATCCCTCCGTCAGCACCGTGGTCTGAGAGAGCCGCAGAGGGCCAGTGGGCTTCACTGCTGCTGCTGTGCCACACACACACACACGTGTATATTATATATATATATATATATATATATATATATATATATATATTATATATATATATATATATATATATATATATATATATATTGTTGTGTGTGTAAATGTCCCCTCATCCTGATGCACTCCCATTAAGGTTTAACTATGATTTGCACAGTCATAGCAATACATCCACACATACACACACACATTTCTTCACACACCATCTGTCTGTCACACACGCCCAAACTCGCCTTGCTCTGCTTGTAGCTGCCAGCTTCCTGTAAGCAGAGGGTCTTTTATTTTGAAAGAACTCTACCTGACTGATCTTATTTTGGTCTAAGCTGTCCAGTTTGTTCTGTTTCCTGTTAGTCCTCACGCTGACATATCAAACGTTCTGACCAGCTCCAGAACCTGTTTAAACTGGTTTAAATGGTTGTAACTGCTTATAAACTGGTGATCTGAGCTCATAAAACCAGCAATGCTGTTTCCTTTAAATGTGAACAAACACAAACCTCTTGATCAGGAAGGGACCAATCAAAGGCCAGATCACTGGGTTTTGTTAAGTGGGCGGAGCCTCTGTAAAAGGAAGTTGCTGCAGCTGTTTCCTGTCAGTGAACCTGCAGCTTGACTTTCTAACACTACAGTCACACTTTACTAAAACCGTCTCCTGTTGTTCTGCATCCATAACTGTGATAGAAAATCATATTTTAGAAGATTGCAGCTTTTAGCCCTGGATGGCTGTTAAATTCAGACAGTAGAGCGCCACACTGTGGCTGAAAATCCAATATTATGAATGTTCTGATGTTTTCATTTTAGACAGCTATGTTGAATATTAAATTAAATTTCTGCATATTTAGTATTTAAAAAATCCTGCACTTTTTACATCTGCAACAACTATATGATGCATACAGCACTTGGTCATGTGAGAGCAAACCTGAGTTTGTGGGACATTAAATTTAGACATAATCAATAAAGGAGACAACTGCTGTTAGTTACATATTTGTACTGAAAAAAAGCCAATAAACGAGTTTCCCAGAGTTCATTCATCAGTTATTAACGTTCATCTTTAATAACTAATAAATGAAACATGAGCCTTAAGGCAGCTCTGACTCACAAATAAAACACAAAGTTGCTCAAAAATAAATCTAAAGAAATGAGTCCTTAGATCCTAAGAAGGGTTGATTCATTTAAGAGGAAACTTTTATTATTGGACACAGGAAGATCAAAACTCTTCCCTTTAATCTGGCTGGAAGGACTTTTTCAGAATTTATCCCAAAGTTTCCTATGTTGAAAGTTTGCGTTAAAACCACTTTAGGACACTGCAGATTATCCCGTCTCACCCTTTTAATTTCATATCCTGAATTTATTGTTTAAATCATTTTTCAGCATCTTCCCACTGAGGTTTTACGGAAGGTTTTCCTTATCAGTTTATATTAGCTTTTTAGTTCACAATTCTATTTCTAAAGAAAGTTATTGATCTAAATTTCCCAGTTCTAAAATTATTCTTAAATTCCCTTTTTTTGCAGCAGCGTCATCTGCTGTCTAAAGTCTATATCAGGTGAATTTACAGAAGCTTGAGGATGAAGATAACAAATAAACATTAAACCACATGAGTTTATTCAGTTATTGTCTGTTCAGGTTATTTAGATCAATGAGTTATTTATCAGTTCATCCTTAAATAATAGTTGAATTCACATCTCGGCTAAATTGGAGCTTTAAAAAATAACCATTTGTAAAAGTCCACGTTTTGAATACATATTTATAGAAATTCAGCAGGAAAATGAAAAGCTGCCTGTGTGGGAGTCGGGTTTGGGATGCCATCTCTAGTTAAGCTGTTGCTCTGAGCTCAGCTTCAACAGCTCAGCTAAGAAACTCAACTCAGCTCTGAGATCCCAGGACGTTCTGCTGAATTTTGCGTTTCACTGTTTTATGATTCATAAATTGGAATGGAATTTAAATTGAGATGCTGCACTGTGAATAAATACTTTAACCTGATTCAGTGTCATCTTCAGGTTCAAGCATTTTTAGACAAAAAGATGATAATTTTGCTGCATTTGAGTTGAAATCAGAATTGTCCCTTCTGACCTCACAATCCAACATGGCTGCCTGGTTTCTTTGCACTTCAAATGATTTGTGTCTTATTAAATCAGTCATACACACAGAACCTTAGAACATGACCAGTAATGAACCCAATAGTGAATCCCAGTAGGACCAGCATGGTGAAGTTGGATCTGACGTCATTCCCAGTTAGCCATCTATGAACACCTTCTGACCCCCCCCCCTTTCTTTAGGACTTGGCTGACCAGTGGGACCGATGGTGAGACTGAACCAAACTGCAGATTTACACTTTTTATGTTGGTTTTTACAACCTGAGCTTTAAAATGCCTGAAGACAGAACCCTTGGTGGTTTCAGGAGTTTACAGCAGCAGCTCAGGTCAGAAGCTAGATCGCTGGAGCTTTCTTAAAATGTTCAACATTGTTTAAACCGGGATTCTTTTTCCCACCACATGAAACTCCACAGAGGCATCGACCTAGAACATCCAGACTGATCACACTACTAATGTAAATGAAGAAATGTCCGGTTTTCCTGTTCCGCTGACCACTTTTTACCACTGTGGAGATTTCGTTTGGAAAGGAAAAAAAAAAACGGGTTTGTATTTTTTGACCAAATTTGTTTTTATTTTAAAATGATCTTTGATGCTTTTTCTTTCCTTGTTAGTTAACAAATTGGGATGTTGGAAGACAGAAAACAGTTAAGGAAGGTACTTTAAGAAAAGCGTTTGGAAACAGGCTTTAAAGTAGCAGAGTAAACTGAAAACATTGTTTTTGTTGAAGTAGAGCAGAACAATCTTCTTTCAGAGGCCAATCTAAGGCGTCTGCAGGCCATGAAGATGGAGAACCTCACTGCTGAAATCTGCTTCAGCACCTGTTTCAGTTATGGTTGCGCAAACTTTGGTGCTTTTGTTCTTTAATTTAAAAAACTGACAAAATATTCTGAAAGTCTGGAGAATTTATTTCTGAAAATGACTGGACATGGTTTGGGTGATGCAGCTGCAGCAGACCTTTCCAGAGTTGAGATCAGTTCTTCATCTCTTCAGGCTGGTTCTCCCAACAATCACATGGATGTTTATCCAGTAAATCCCAGCAGGTCTAATGGCCACGGAGCTGCTGGAAGCAGAACTGTGACGAAGGTTGTTGTTCTCAGCGACGCTCAGCTTTATGTGCATTCTGAGGCGAGCTGCACCGATCCAAAGCACAGAGATGGTTGTCTCTGTGGGGGTTCAGGAAGTAGGTCTTTGCCCTCACACTGATGATGAAAAACTTTAAATCTCCAGGATTGTAGATTTTCTCCTGGCTTTTAAATATTTATATTACTTCCTGCTAAACTTTGAGAGCCACTTCCTGCTGAGCTGCATTTAAAGTCAAACATTTATATTGAATTAAAAATTAAATTAAATTCAATTCAGTTTATTTATATAGCGCCAATTCACAACACATGTCGTCTCAAGGCACTTCACAAAAGTCAGGTACATACATTCCAATTAGTCCTAACCACTGAACAGTGCAGTCAGATTCAGTTATTTATTCAAATTGGATAAAAAGTTTTTCTATCTAAGGAAACCCAGCAGATTGCATCCAGTCAGTGACTTGCAGCATTCACTCCTCCTGGATGAGCATGTAGAGACAGTGGACAGTCACTGGCGTTGACTTTGCACGCAATCCCCATACTGAGCATGCATGTAGCGACAGTGGAGAGGAAAAACTCCCTTTTAACAGGAAAAAACCCCAGCAGAACCAGAACCAGGCTCAGTGTGAGCGGCCATCTGCCACGACCGACTGGGGGTTAGAGAAAAACAGAGCAGAGACACAAAAAGAACAAAGAAGCACTGATCCAGGAGTATCTTTCTATGGGAAGGAAAATGTTAATGGATGTAGCTCCCTTTTAGTCGTTTCACCTAGAAAAAAGGAACAGATAAACTCTGAGCCAGTTTTCAAGTTTATAGTCTGAAGAGAGCACATAGAGTTAGTTACAGTAAAAGCTCCGTCAGTAAACATGTCTCAGGAGAGAGAAAGAGTTTTAAACACTAAAAGACAGGGCCATGGGGATCATCGGTAGAGGGTGAGCATTAAGTTGTTGCCAGCAGAAGCTCGGGGATTCCCCCTCCAGAAAGGGTGTCACAGGTAGACACAGAGTCAGGCCAGGTGTAGCTTCTAGGAAGAGGAAAAGAGAACAAAAAAGTTAAAAGCGAAAAAAACAGCAAATAATACAAAAATTGGAGAGTAGTGTGAAAAAGTAGCGAAGAGGGTAAAAGGGTCATTATGTCCTCCAGCAGCCTAAGCCTATAGCAGCATAACTACAGAGATAGCTCAGCATAACCTAAGCCACTCTAACTATAAGCTTTATCAAAAAGGGAAAGTTTTAAGCCTAGCTTAAAAGTAGACAGGGTGTCCCCCTCACGGACTAAAACTGGGAGCTGGTTTTCCCAGGAGAGGAGCCTGATAACTAAAGGATCTGCCTCCCATTCACTTCTAGAGACTCTAGGAACCACAGTAACTGCAGTCTGAGAACGAAGTGCTCTTAGGAACTTATGGAACAATCAGATCTTTGATGTATGATGGAGCTAAATCATTAAGGGCTTTATATGTGGGAGGAGAATTTTAAATTTTTTTGGGATTTAACAGGGAGCCAATGAAGGGAAGCTAAAGTAGGGGAAATATGATCTCTTTTTTAATTTTCATCAGAACTCTTGCTGCAGCTTTTTGAATCAGTAAAAGGTTTTTTAACTGCATTTTGGGGGACATCCTGATAATAAAGAATTACAATAGTCCAGCCTTTGAAGTAACAAATGCATGGACTAGTTTTTCAGCATCAATCCTGGACAGGATATTTCTAATTTTGGCATTTTCCCGGAGAAAAAAAAGGAAATCCTAGAAACATGTTTAATATGGGATTTAAATGACATGTCCTGGTCAAAAAAAACACCAAGGTTTTTTACTTTATATCGGAGGTCAATTTAATGCCTCCAGGTTAAGTGATTGACTAAGCAGTTTCTTTTTTAAAACCCGTCCAAAAACGACAACTTCTGTTTGTCTGAATTAGAAGCAGAAAATTTAAAGTCATCCAAGTTTTTATGTCTTCAAGACATGCTTGTAGTCTATCTAACTGGTTGGGCTCATCAGGATTTATGGATAAAAAAGTGAGTGTCCTCAGCGTAACAGTGAAAATTTTTTCATGCTGCCCGATAATTTGACCTATTTGGAAGCATATATATAGTAAAGAGAATTGGCCCAAGTACTGAACCCTGTGGTACTCCACAAAATTAACCCTGGATTTTAAAGATGATTTATCATTTACATGAACAAACTGGAATCTGTCAGAAAATAAGATTTAAAAACCAGCCTAGTGGCCCCCGATCCCTACAGCATATTCCACCCTTTCTAAGAGAATATTATGGTCGACTGTATCAAATGCAGCACTGAGATCTAACAGAACCAGTACAGACACAAGTCCATTATCTGAGGCCATTAAGAATATCATTAGTGACTTTCAGCAGAGCTGTTTCAGTGCTATGATGAGCTCTGAAACCTGACTGAAAGTCTTCAAACAGGTCATTGCTGTGTAAATGCTCACCTTTGATTAAAACTATTTTTAAAAGAATTTTAGATAAAATGGAAGATTGGATATCGGTCTGTAATTTATTAAGTCATCTCGATCAAGAAGGGGTTTCTTAAGCAAAGGGGTTTAAATTACAGCTACCTTTAAAAGCTTGTGGTACATATCCATTTACTAAAGGATAGATTAATAATCTAAAATGGGGCTGGTAATCAAAAAAACACTTCCTTAAATAATTTTGGGTTTGGGATTGGGTCTAACATACAAGTTGAAGGTTTAGATGAAGCTAATATTTCTGATAACTCAGGAAGCTCCACAGGATCAAAACAGTCCAAACACAGATCAGGTTCTACAGTTATTTCCAATGTTGTCTCACTAAAATGTCAATTATAAATTATTAGCTATTACTGTGAAATACCTTCTGAAATGAAGTCAATCTATAAATGAAATAAAATAAGAATGTTTTAGTTTAAACATTGCACTTTTAAAATTTTTCTTATGAAACGATTGATTTGTTTATTTTATAGTTTTTGCTTATTTTATTTAAACAATAAGATGTGATTTTCTGACAGGATTAGAAAACAAAATCTGTGACTTATATAATGCACTATATAACCCTATTGACATATCTATTAGATGTTTGTTATAAAATGTTTATTTGTTTATTTAAATAATAAAGTGATAAAAAAGTTAAATGACCCTGAATTTAAATTAATGTGATAAAAAATGTTTTTTGAATCATTTTCTGACCAACTTTTAATTCTGCTTAATTAAAATAATTTTGTTTTTGTTACAATGTCGGTTTTATAATTTTGTTTATTCAAATTGAGTATTTGCTTTTATTGTTAATAGTTCAAATTTGATTAAAAAAAAAGTTTAAAAGAGATTTAAAAATATTTTAATGAATTGTGTATTTGAAAAATATTATTTGCGGCTGTGATTCTTCCGCAAATGAAGAGAATTAACTGTTGGAGCTTAAAATGTAAACCTGACTCCCATTACAGATTAATCCCCTTTGGTCATTTTCTTCTTTTTTCAGTTGTAAAGAAGACTTTTGTAAATATGGGATTTGTTGATGTAGCTCAGTCTGATGGATATATTCTGATGTTCTTATGTGACATCATCTGTGATGTCATGTGTTTTTGTTCCTAATGCCATACAGACGATGGCTCTTTGTATTGAATTTAGAACCTGCTGTAAACTGATCTGAGGTCAGTTTGTTCTAACTGTAAAAGAAGACGATGTTTTTTCTTGCCCTGTAAAGACTGAAACTTTAGAAGAAGTTTCCCTCCAGCTCTGTCACTTTGCTCTGTGTTCGCTGGTTTCTGTAGCCACATGACTCAGAATCTTCTGTTCTCTGAGCTAATGTTCATGTGTTGCTGTGAAGTTCGGGGGAAATTTACTATAATTACAGAAACTTAATTTATGGCACTTCAATGTTTAGTGTACCTGAGCTTAATGTGCACACCTGTTGTACCTGTACAACGCTGTGAGAGTCTGCATAGAAGAGTTTACAGTAATAAATATTTATTTCAGTTTAAACATCTCTGAGTTTCCTTTTTACATCTGGATGGATGGATGGATGGATGGATGGATGTTGGATGGATGGATGGATGCATGGATGGATGGATGTTGGATGGATGGATGATGGATGTTGGTTGGATGTTTAAATAATGGATGGATGGATGGATGGATGTTGGATGCATAGATGAATGTTGGATGATGGTTGGATGGATAAATGAATGGATGTTGGATGGATGGATGATGTTGGATGGTTGGATGTTAGATGGATGGTTGGTTGGATGGATGGATGGATGTATGATGGATGGATGGATGTATGATGGATGGATGTTGGTTGGATGGATGGTTGGATGTTGGATGGATGGATGGATGGTTGGATGGTTGGTTGGATGGATGAATGGATGTTGGTTGGATGGGTGGATGAATGTATGTTGGATGGATGGTTGGATGTTGGATGGATGATGGATGGATGATGGATGGATGGATGGATGGATGGATAATGGATGGATGGATGTTGGATGAGATGGATGGATGTTGTATGGATGGTTGGATGTTGGATGGCTGGATGGATGGATAATGGATGGATGATGGATGGATAATGGATGGATGGATGTTGGATGAGATGGATGGATGTTGGATGGATGGTTGGATGGATAATGGATGGATGATGGATGAATGGATGGATGTTGGATGAGATGGATGGATATTGGATGGATGCTGGATGGATGATGGATGGATAATGGATGGATGGATGGATGGATGATGGATGGAAGGATGGATTATGGCTGGATAATGGACGGATAATGGATGGATGGATGTTGGATGAGATGGATGGATGTTGGATGGATGGATGATGGATGGATGTTGGATGAGATGGATGGATGTTGGATGGATGATGGATGGATGGATAATGGATGGATGGATGGATTATGGCTGGATAATGGACGGATAATGGATGGATGGATGTTGGATGAGATGGATGGATGTTGGATGGATGGATGATGGATGGATGTTGGTGAGATGGGGGTTGTTGGGGGATGGATGATGGAGGATGGATAATGGAGGATGGATTTTGGGGAGGTGGATTTTGGAGGGATGGGGATGGAAAAGGGAGGGTGGGTTTTTGGGATGAGATGGATGGATGTTGGATGGATGGATGATGGATGTTGGTTGGATGTTTGAATAATGGATGGATGTTTGAATAATGGATGGATGGATGGATGTTGGATGGTTGGATGTTAGATGGATGGTTGGTTGGATGGATGGATGTTGGTTGGATGGATGAATGGATGTTGGTTGGATGGATGGATGTTGGATGAGATGGATGGATGTTGGATGGATGGTTGGATGTTGGATGGATGGATAATGGATGGATGATGGATGGATGATGGATGGATGGATAATGGATGGATGGATGTTGGATGAGATGGATGGATGTTGGATGGATGGTCGGATGTTGGATGGCTGGATGGATGGATGGATGGATGTTGGATGGATGGATGGATGCATGGATGATGGATGTTGGATGGATGGATGATGGATGTTGGTTGGATGTTTGAATAATGGATGGATGGATGGATGGATGTATGATGGATGGATGGATGTTGGTTGGATGGATGGTTGGATGTTGGATGGATGGATGGTTGGATGGATGGATGTTGGACGGATGGATGATGGATTTGGGGTTGGATTTTTTGAAAATGGGGGATGGAAGATGGAGTATGATGGATGGATGGATGTTGGTTGGATGGATGGTTGGATGTTGGTTGGATGGATGGATGGATGGATGGATGGATGGATGGATGGATGGATAATGGATGGATGGATGTTGGATGAGATGGATGGATGTTGGATGGATGGTTGGATGTTGGATGGATGGATAATGGATGGATGGATGTTGGATGAGATGGATGGTTGTTGGATTGATGGTTGGATGGATAATGGATGGATGATGGATGGATAATGGATGGATGGATGTTGGATGAGATGGATGGATGGTTGGATGTTGGATGGTTGGATGGATAATGGATGGATAATGGATGGATGGATGTTGGATGAGATGGATGGATGTTGGATGGATGTTGGATGGATGATGGATGGATGGATGTTGGATGAGATGGATGGATGTTGGATGAGATGGATGGATGTTGAATGGATGATGGATGGATGGATAATGGATGGATGGATGTTGGATGGATGCATGGATGATGGATGTTGGATGGATGGATGATGGATGTTGGTTGGATGTTTGAATAATGGATGGATGGATGGATGTATGATGGATGGATGGATGTTGGTTGGATGGATGGTTGGATGTTGGATGGATGGATGGATGGTTGGATGGATGGATGTTGGACGGATGGATGATGGATGTTGGTTGGATGTTTGAATAATGGATGGATGGATGGATGTATGATGGATGGATGGATGTTGTTTGGATGGATGGTTGGATGTTGGTTGGATGGATGGATGGATGATGGATGGATGGATGTTGGTTGGATGGATGGTTGGAAGTTGGATGGTTGGTTGGATGGATGAATGGATGTTGGTTGGATGGATGGATGTTGGATGAGATGGATGGATGTTGGGTGGATGGTTGGATGTTCGATGGATGGATAATGGATGGATGATGGATGGATGGATGGATGGATGATGGATGGATGGATGGATGGATAATGGATGTTGGATGAGATGGATGGATGTTGGATGGATGGTTGGATGTTGGATGGATGGATGGATGGATAATGGATGGATGATGGATGGATAATGGATGGATGGATGTTGGATGAGATGGATGGATGGAAGGATGTTGGATGGTTGGATGGATAATGGATGGATAATGGATGGATGGATGATGGATTCAATTCAGTTTATTTATATAACGTCAATTCACAACACGTCGTCTCAAGGCACTTCACAAAAGTCAGGTTCATACATTCCAGTTAATCTTAATCATTGAACAGTGCAGTCAGATTCTGTTATTTATTCAAATTGGATAAAAAGTTTTTCTGTCTAAGGAAACCCAGCAGATTGCATCCAGTCAGTGACTTGCAGCATTCACTCCTCCTGGATGAGCATGTAGAGACAGTGGACAGTCACTGGCGTTGACTTTGCAGCAATCCCTCATACTGAGCATGCATGTAGCGACAGTGGAGAGGAAAAACTCCCTTTTAACAGGAAGAAACCTCCAGCAGAACCAGAACCAGGCTCAGTGTGAGCGGCCATCTGCCAAGCTTTATCAAAAAGGAAAGTTTTAAGCCTAGCCTTAAAAGTAGACAGGGTGTCCGCCTCACGGATTAAAAAATGGGGCGGTTCCACAGGGAAAGGAGCCTGATAACCTAAAGGATCTGCCTCCCAATTCTACTTCTAGAGACTCTAGGAACCACCAGTAAACCTGCAGTCTCTGAGAACGAAGTGCTCTGTTAGGAACGTATGGAACAATCAAATCTCTGATGTATGATGGTGCTAGATCATTAAGGGCTTTATATGTGAGGAGGAGAATTTTAAAATTCTATTCTGGATTTTATCGGGAGCCAATGAAGGGAAGCTAAAATAGGGGAAATATGATCTCTCTTTTTAATTTTTTATCAGAAAAATCTTGCTGCAGCATTTTTAATCAGCTGAAGGCTTTTTAACTGCATTTTTTTGGGCATCCTGATAGTAAAGAATTACAATAGTCCAGCCTTGAAGTAACAAATGCATGGGGCTAGTTTTTCAGCATCAACCCTGGACAGGATATTTTAATTTTGGCAATGTTCCGGGGGGATGAAAGATAGAAATCCTAGAAACCTGTTTAATATGGGGTTTAAAAATGAAATGTCCCGGTTTAAAAAAACCCAAGGTTTTTATTTATTATCGGAGGTCAATTTTAATGCCATCCAGGTTAAGTGATGACTAAGCAGTTTTTTTTTTTAAAGACTCCGGTCCAAAAACGACAAATTCTGTCTTGTCTGAATTTAGAAGCAAAAATTTAAAGTCATCCAAGTTTTTATATCTTCAAGACATGCTTGTAGTCTATCTAACTGGTTGGGCTCATCAGGATTTATGGATAAGTAAAGCTGAGTGTCATCAGCGTAACAGTGAAAATTTATTCTATGCTGCCTGATGATTGGTTGGATGGTTGGATGAGATGGATGGATGTTGGATGGATGTTGGATGGATGATGGATGGATGGATAATGGATGGATGGATGATGGATGGATGGATGATGGATGGATGATGGACGGATAATGGATGGATGATGGATGAATGGATGTTGGATGAGATGGATGGATGTTGGATGGATGGTTGGATGGATGATGGATAGATGTTGGATGGATGATGGATGGATGATGGATGGATAATGGATGGATGGGGGGGGATGGATGGTTGTTTTTAGGGTGGTTTTTTGGATGGATGGATGTTGGATGGATGTTGGATGGATGATGGATGGCTGGATAATGGATAATGGATGGATGGATGGATGATGGATGGATGATGGAGGATAAATGGAAGATGGATGAAGGGGTTGGTAGAGGATGGGTTGGAGGGATGGTTGGATGGATGATGGATAGATGTTTGGATGTGGGATGGATGATGGATGGATAATGGTGGATGGATGTTGGATGGATGGATGGTTGTGGATGGATGGTTTGGTGAGATGGTTTTGGGGGTTTGGATGGAGTTGGGGTGATGGTGGCTGGAATGGATAATGGATGGATGGAGGAATGGATGGATGATGGATGGATAATGGATGGATAATGGATGGATGGATGTTGGATGAGATGGATGGATGTTGGATGGATGTTGGATGGATGATGGATGGATAATGGATGGATGGATGGAATATGGCTGGATGATGGATGGATGGATAATGGATGGATGGATGATGGGTGGATGGATGTTGGATGGATGGTTGGATGGATAATGGATGGATGATGGATGGATGGATGGATGGATGGATAATGGATGGATGTTAGATGAAATGGATGGATGTTGGATGGATGTTGGATGTTGAATGGTTGGATGGATGGATAAAGGATGGATGATGGATAATGGATGGATGGATGGATGATGGATGGATGATGGATGGATAATGGATGGATGATGGATGGATAATGGATGAATGGATGATGGATGGATGATGGATGTTGGATGGATGTTGGATGGATGGATGGATGATGGATATATGATGGATGGATAATGGATGGATGATGGATGGATAATGGATGGATGGGTGATGGATGGATGGTTGGATGATGGATGGATGTTGGATGAAATGGATGGATTTTGGATGGATGATGGATGGATGATGGATGGATGGATGGATGGATGGATGGATGGATGGATGGATGGATGGATGGATGGATGGATGGATGGATGTTGGATGAAATGGATGGTTGGATGGATAAAGGATGGATGGAATATGGATGGATGATGGATGGATAATGGATGGATGGATGATGGATGGGTGATGGATGGATATTAGATATTTCTACTTTCAAACTGATTTTATTTTGGACTTTTTTACAGAGCTCATCAACCAGACGCTCTCCAACGCCACATGAATCCAGTGGAGAAATGAATACGGTTGGTAGAACTGGATGAGGTGGAACCAGACTCAGTGGTCCGTTGGGGAACTCCCAGAGCTCATGCTTGGTTCTGTTTCAGCTGAGGAGCCGCAGGAACATGTTGGACACATGAAGCATCATCATTTCTTTATGTTATTAAATCCACATTTCTTATGTTTGTTACTTAAAAATATTTATTTTACATTGCATTTTCACATATTTAGCACATTTTTAGATAAAAGCGTTAAAAACCTGGTTAATTCCCTCTCGGTGAAAACAGACTAAACACACACACACACACACACACACACACACACAAAATGTAAATTCTTGATAAAAAGAAAAAGTAAACCCTTTGGACATTTTACAACATGCAACATGAATGTTAACGTTGCAAAAGTAAGAGAGAAATGTTTGAACATAATTACTTAAACTAAATGATCATCTGTAACACTGTCTTGATCGGTATCTTCTAAAAGAATATTATGTTCAATGTTTGGATCATTGCCTCTATTTAGACTTTTATGTAGTAACAAGTAAAGGAGACCAATGAGACCAATGAGAACAATGACTATGACCAACACCAAGTACATGTTCCTGGACGTTTGTAGCAGCTCACCCAAAGAGAGATGTTTCTCCCCTAAAACTAGCATCAAATGACCACATTCATCAGCATCACTGATCCAGCCTTTCACTGTAATGTTTACAGCAGGTTGGTTAAACCCACTGAAAGTCAGGACTACTCCTTCAGATTGAAGGTCATAATCCAAGAATGAGAGAGAGCTCAGGTACAAAACATCTGTGGCGTTGTCTTTCGCACAGTTATCAATGGTGACTGAGCCGTGGTCGAAGGCCAGCAGGTAGATGTCATTTCCATCTCCTCCAACCAGGTAATCTTCACCTGTGGACACCAAGATGTCATTGCCATCTGAACCTTTGAGGAGGGAACTTTCATAACCAGACACCAAGATGTCGGAGTAGATGGTTCCGATTACATTTTCCACGTCCTTCATCACGTCTCCTTCAGCATCTGCATAGTGGCCTTGTCCATTCAGCAGGTTAACATAAACCCCTGAGCCCGTTTCATGGTCACCCCGATATAGGACAGTGTCTCTACCAGAACCTCCGTCGACCAGATCAGAGCCCGGTCCAGGAATGAAGACGTCCCTGCCAGAGTCTCCCATCATCGTGTCGTTTCCATCTTCACCATAAAGAGTGTCGTCTCCCATTCCACCAATCAGGATGTCAGCTCCATGTCCTCCTATCAGGGTGTCATCTCCTTCTCCTCCATCCAAGGCGTCATCCTTCCATCCACCAATCAGGACGTTGTCTTGATTGTTGCCTACCATGTAATTGGACTGGGACGGACAACCTTGCGCAGTCTGGACCTTTGACAGATTTCTCTGAGTGCTGAGGTCCAAACGGCAGTCCACTTCAGCTTGTTTCAGAGTCACCTTGAAAGCTTCAATCTGAAACTGAGGAGCATCTGCAGAGGAGTTGAGTGGCTTCAGTTTGAAACGAACCCCATCTGAGCTCAGAAAGTCCAGGTGCTGATGTTGGTCACCAGCACTGTACCTGATCAGGCTAAACTTTAGCTCTTCACCTTCTGTCTTTATTGTTACACTCAGATCTTCTGTTGATGAGTCCAACACAACTTGACCTCCATCAATAAAGTCCACGTCCACCACAATTGTATCAGTTCTCTGATCCTCTGCAAAGTTGTCGATCAATACGTTATCTCCATATCCATGTTTGATGACGTAGGTGTCTGCTCCTTCACGTCCAGACATAATTGCTCCTCCAGTGTATGGATCAAGCAGATTGTCGTTTTTGTTCCCAACCATGATATCAAAACCTGAGGAACCGTACATTTCTTTCACTGAATCAATTTCCTTCATCATGATCTCCTTCCCTTTTAGACCCCCGAAGGGTCTTATTGAAAGTTTGCTTCTGTAGCTGTATAAGCCTGGAGCTTTAAATGACCGGAGTTCCTCTGGTATTCGGTTTCTATAGTCAATGATTAATGGCAGTATTAAAGCTTCACCACAGCTGCTGATGTTGGTCTTCAGTCCAGCTGTTACTCCATCACTGGTCCTGATCTGCAGGTGCTGATAATCCCTTGAATGAAACCAGTTCTGTAGGACAACGGTTCTTCTCCCATTAACCAAGATGGTGATGTTCTGTTGTTCACAGACAGATGCTAAACTCTCATATCGTTCCTTCAGGAAGAGCTTATCTAAGACTAGATCTGGTGATTGGTTGTTGATGGTTGTCACTCCTTCACCAGGTGTGATGACATACCAATCCTCTCCTCCTCCACCTTCAACAAAGTCTTCACCACCTCCTGGAAGAAAAACGTTGTGTTCTCCATTTCCTTTAAGTTCATCATTTGACTTGGACCCATGAAACTCTGTCACACCGTCTAAAACCTCGCCCTCCTGAGTGTTCACCTGCCTCCTCATGCACCTTGTGGACTTGTTGCTCTGCAGACAGTCAGCTTTGTTATCCGAGATACTGAACGTGACCAGATCCTTTGTGACGATGATCAGGTGTCTGTCTGCTGGTGACCTGAACCAGTTCACTAAAGTCACGTAGATGGGTGTGTTGTCATGCTGAGCTTCCAGTTTAACGTCATCTCCTTCCACCCAGAGATTAAAACTGTCAAGATTAGCTTCTATTATGGCCAAGTCTGTTTTCCTGTCTTTGGAGACATTTTCAATCCACACTGACGAGTTTCTACCTTTAATGTTGTATATGTCTTCGCCTTCACCACCAGTCAATCGATCTCTGCCTCCTCCTCCATCTATCAGGTTGTTCTGATCATTTCCTAAGATAACGTCATCAAACTGAGTTCCTATGATGTTAGTAACTGTATATAGAAGTGGATCTGAAGCATCTATACTTTCACCCTGCTTCTCAAACATCTTGTTGATTCCTGTGGCCACCAGCTGAACTGAAGTTACCACAGTGGAGGAAATCTCAAACAAGACTCCATCTCCTGACATCATGATCATGTGACGATACAGTTCTCCTAAGAACCAATTTTCTATCATTACACTGTGACTGCTTTCATACATCAGCACAATATGATCTCCAGATTTATACACAGAAATGTTCCTGTAGGCAACGTTAAAATAAAGAACATCGGATTCTTTGGAGAGGTCATAATTGTTGATGACGGTTTTTCCTCCATTTTCAAGAATGAAGTAAGTGTCTTTCCCTCCAGAACCTTCAACATAACTTCTCTGTGGGCCAAGGAAGAAGATATCATCACCTGCTTCGCCATAAAGTCTGTAATAGTAGCTCAACAATCCTTCAATCACATCTTGGTTGTCTGCTGTCTGAACCACAAAAAAGTGATTAGAGTCTTTGTTTCCCCTGAACGTCCCATATCGGGAATCTGACGAGTTACAAGACAAACCTGCAGGTATTCTTACCACTATTTTCTCCTGTAATGTCTTAATTTCTAAGTCATGTAACTCCATCAGACCAAGAACTATATCCTTGCTTTCTTTTGTATTAATGTTTTTTGATGAAGTAGAACTCTTGTTATATAAAGTGTAGTTTAAGCAGAGCTCAGACTGACCCTGATCTGCAAGGGTGAAGACTATGCTTTCTACATTCCAAGAGGAGCCATTACTGCTAACACCCATGGTATTGGGTCCATCCTGTCTCAGTGGTACATTATAATTAATGCAGTCTACAATGAGCCCGCCAAGACAGAGTTTCTCCATGTCACAATAACATGGAGGAATGTTTCTGATAAAACTTAGTCCTTCTTCAATCTCATCATAATGGCAGTTATTAAAGAAACAATCCGCTGGTTTTTCCACCATTTACCCTGCCCCAGGCTCCCAGAAAAAGCCTACTCTCTAAAAACCCTACCTTTGGGAACCGTGAATTGGAGCTGGTTGGGAAATAGACTTTTTCTTTTACCCTCCGGGTCGTGTTTGAGCCCCGATTTTTCGGGGGAGGACAGGGGCCTGATTTGGGCTGAAAAAGTTTTATAATGTCTAAAGCATCACTGAATCCATTTCTTTCCACACCCCTGTAAATCCCAAATCCCATTCCCAGTATTGGGACAAATGTTGCCGTGTCATTCTTTCCAATGTCTTTCATGATTTCTGGTGCAGCTTTGATGATTTTCGTCTCTGAAGACAGAACGTTTCTTGCAATGACAGACTTCATCCAAGACGTTTTTTCCTCCCTGACTGCAGGTTTTTTTAAAACCCATCTGTGATTTGTTCTGTTTTGAAGGACCAACTTCTTTCACCAAATGAGACCCAGCTCCAAAAACTTTCCCCTTCTACAAAAATTTTTGCTTCATGGGCTGATGTTAAAGTGTACTTCTCCATTTCCTGCACTGATATGTTCATATTCTTCAACAGCTGTTCATAGGACTGTTCACTCTTTGATGATAGCTCAGCTCTGAATTCAACAGGCTCTGCATCCACAGACTGCAGCTGACACACAAACTGTCTACCTACTATCCTGGCACTGTCCTCATGAATGTGCTGTTCTGGTAGATTGTCTCCAAATTTTTCTTCCAGCTGAGCATTGATGTCCTTTCCAATTAATGTGGAAATCCTTAAGAATACTGTTAAATTTTTAAGGTTTTTTAAATTTAAGCCCGAAAATTTAATCTTCTGGGGTTTACGATCCATCATCTTCCCTCCCGGTCCTGAAGAACGATTCTGTAGATGTTTAGTTTTACTTTTGAAACTGTGGTATTGTGCTTCAAACTCTTTGATGTCTTCAAATATTCTGTATCTTTTTATCAGTTCTGCCATCCTGTTCAATTCATTGTCTTCTGAAGCTTTTTTCCAGGATGTGAACATTTTGTGCTCAAATTCTAAGACTTGCTTAAGATTTTTTTTTCCCTTCACGGAGGAAACTACCCTTCC